>JACJUM010002842.1:8742268-8757897 GCA_020976665.1 Heortia vitessoides
TTAGATTATTGTGATTTAAGATAGATAAATAAGAATAATTGGTGGAAAAATAGACTTTAATTGTCGTTTCTTCGTTTTCAGGTAAAGTTATAATAATAGGGTAGTTAAATAATTTATTTGTAAGATTGTATAATAATGTTTGTAAGAAATTAACGAAATAAATCTTCGTTTTCAGAAGCAACGCATAAGTTTATTTTAACCTAAAAAATAAAAGAATAAACAATATAAATATAATGGAATCTAGTACTTCCTATTATAAATATTATTAATTAAAATTTTGACGATTCGGAAGTGCTGTTACGAATAAAGTATAGTTTGAGTTTGTGTTAAATACCCAATAAAATTCTAATGCGATCTATATGCGCCTCTTATTTATCAAAATCTAGAATAAAAGCGCAGCAATAACTACTTACTGTCTAACAGGCGGCCATATTTGGCTAGTAACGGTCAACAGGAACAGCCGACTTCCCGCGCATTTTTGGCGCCACCGGAAGCGCGGCCATCTTGTGAATCAACTTTTTATTGCCAATGAATAACTTGACGGTTCAACTTTGATTTATTAGTGTAGACTTTGAATATTAAATTGCGATGAGTCTATGATACAATTTTGGATGCAACTATGTGTCAGATACCTACTTTCCATTTATGTATTTATTGCACCAACGATAGACAAACTGACGCTTAGACATGCACGTATATGAATATAGACAGTCTATCTTTTGTCTGCCTAAAATAGTCAGAGTACGTGTCAGTTTTTTTCACTTCAATATCATTGCGAAGTTTCTAAGAATTTATACATCATACAAAATGAATCTATAAATGTTTACAGCAGGAAAATATAATATTTGAAATGCTGCATAATGCCTGTCTGTTCGTTGCTTATGTCTCTAGTCAGCCTGTTTGATGAATCGATTATTATGAAATTTGTTAAGCTGCATTTGTATATTGGGAGAAAGCGTAGGCTATTATCGATGACCGAAAAATTGAGCCAATAAAAATCAATTAAGTACAGAGAGGTACCGGCAGAGTAGATAAGTGAGAACTATTCTACTCTGCACGGTGTACCAGGTATCGTAAGAGGCAACTAAGGTACCAGATATGACTGATGGCAGTATGTCCATCCGCATCTATGTAACTTAAATGCACAGGGCGTGGATGGGCAGCAACATCGCCATCTCGAAGCTGCGCTCTGCGATTACCAACACGCTTGCCTAGTGCGGCAATCATGGGCTAAATTCCCCCTTCATGGGTGTCCAGCAGTGGAATTCTAACGGCTATTATGATGATGATGATATGAAGTAAAAGCCGTTTTAAATGACTTCAAAACTCAAATGATAGTATTTTAAACAATAACAAAACAATATAGAATGTAGGTATGCAAAGTAGAAGAATGGAAACAAGCTTATGTTGGTGTAGATTAATGAAGCAGCTTTTAGAAGTAGACCGCAAAGTATGCACTTGCCAATTGAATTCGCTCTTACAATTGGCTGTGTGTCGTGCACTTTTAGCCTTACCAGGTCGACAAACAAGCGCATAGACCCCATGACAGTAAGCGTCATATTAGCCTATATACGCTTGTAATATCACAACGATATCACTAACGCATTGCTAGCCTTGTGATTAAAAGGTGTCACATTACCCAGCAATGTCACTGCCTCTTAATCACCCTTCAAACTGGAACACAGCAATGCGAACACTGCTATTTGGCGGTAGATATAGGTGAGAGTGATATATGCAGACTATCTTTGTATGAGGTCTACCTCATGTATAATGTGAAACGTACGCTTGTGTATACTATTAATGAAGGGAGGTAAAAAAGGATAGCAATATGAAATATGTAACCTTTGCCTGCTCCGGTGGCATTTAGGTATGACTGACTGAGGATAGTACCTCCCATGAACCAGGTGCCGTAAGAGGCGACTGAAGTACCGAAACCGATAGATGGCGGTATACCCATCCGAAATAGTGTAGCTCAAATGCACAGGGTAGGGATGCATAGCAAAATTCCTGTCGCAAAAGCAACGATACGCTCTGCGATCGCCAACACGCTTCCCCAGCGCGACAATTACGGGTGAATTCCTCTTTTCATTGGAGGCCTATTTCCAGCAGTGGACTTACAATGGCTGATGTGATGATGATGATGATAATCCTAGAGAGTATTTAGTGTTAATTCTAAGTCTGTATTCCACAGAGGGTCCTGTGGTGGAGTGGTCGAAGAATGGCAATCCGATCTTCATGCTTGGAATGCGTTTAGGCAACTTTGAAGTGAACAGGTCTTCAATGTAAGTACAATTATTTCTAACTAGCAGCGCCCTGCGGTTTTACTCGCGTTGATTTGTAGAACTCCCTTACTAATTTTGCACCCCTTTTTCCACTTAAGGGGAAGGGACATTTTCCGTTCATAGTAACTTTTCACCCCCGTTTTACCCCGTTACGAAGTGCATTTTCAAAAATCCTTTATTAATGCTCGCTTATGTTAAAAAATGAACCCCCTGTTCAAAATATTAATTTTCTATCCCTTTTAGGCCCTGCGTTAATAAGTCAGTTAGTCAGTCAGTTTGCTTCTCCTATTATTTATTTACTTTGGCTGCGATTTTATACAGCTCGCAGCACCTCCGTTCTTGTGAAACAGACCAGAGAGATACTGGCAATAAATTTAGCTTATATCATTTGCTGATAATGTAGTCTTCAGTAGTTTTTGGGTTTATTTATTACAAATGTACATAAAAATAAATCGTATTCCATTTTAGGTACTGATCGATTTAAAAATGTAAATAATATACTTAAGTGGTAAGCTAGTTTTCTTATGGTGAAAGATTTGAATAGTCTTTTGTCTTTTATCTATATACAATTAGTTATACTCCTTTTATAATATACTAGCTGATGCCCGTGACTTCGTCTGCGCATGATTAGTACTTCGAGAAGCCTATTTTCTTTTTCAATCGCACTCGTCTATCTGCAAACATGCTAAAATTAATTAAAATTGGTTCTGCGGTTAATAAAAGAAACTCTAATCACACAAACTGTTATAATATCCGATTTAAGTTGTATAAAATTGTTGTTATAGGGTAAAAGTTTACGAAATAAGTGATTTTATACAAAGGCAAGAGTTCGTTCCTGTCTGCGTATCGAACACAACACGTTTAATTGCAGATTTGCGGATAAAATTTGGCAGGCGTTTGGGGCGCAAACGACATTTATGTTTATATATTAGTCCTAGCGTGATGTTATATAGCCTTCCTTGATAAATAGACTATTCAACACTGAATTTTAAATCGGACCAGCAGTTCCATTGCTTAGCGTGTTCAAACAAACTCTTCATCTTAAAATATTAACATAGATTGTGTTGAAAAATGGCATAGTTTTATTTGTTAAGTAAATTTAAGTTAAGTACAAAGTACATTTTATCCCGTTACGCTTGGAGTTTTGATCCTGTTTTTAGGTCTCTAACCTATGAACCAATAATAATCATTTTATGCTAGTCCCCAATCCCACACAAATCTACTGCTGATAATTATATCCACAATAAAAAAATATCATCAATTTTGGGCGTGGGGTAAATTTTTCTATAGGGAGTAGAATCCTCTCACCTTCACCATTATTCTCCGTACCAAATGTGGTAAGTGGTAGCGGAACCGACGAGATAGCGGTATATCCATTAGAAGCAGTGTAGCTCAAATGCAACAGGACTGGAATGGCCTGCATCATTTCCGTCACTAAGCGCGGCAATAACGGCCAAATTTTCCCTTTTTATGTTTATATCATGATTATGATGACACATTTAGGCTATTTTATATTTGCTTATTATATCTTTATATATATTATTCTTCTGTATGTATGTATGTTATTGAACTCCTCCTTAACGGCTTACGAGGCGGTTATTTATCATTACGTTTGTCAGGTCTGCTAGTTTATGTATAAAAATTAACTGTTTTTCTTTCAGTGTGAACGGCACCCATGACTTGCTGATTTCTGACTTAACACCGTCCGACAACGGCGTGTACAAATGTAGTGTGATCCAAGAGAAGCCTGTCTTCATCGAGCACAATTTGACTGTGTTGGAATCACCCAGGGTTCTTAGTAAGTATCAGCTGCTACTGGTGATGAGAATTAACAATTCAAACTTGCATGTGATTCATAAGCGGATGTATTTATTGAGATAGGCATATAAGCAAGAAAACTGATGCCTCGGTGAGGAGCTGACCGAGTTAGCGCAACGACCGATTGCTGTATTTAGGTATAAATCAAAAGGTTTCAAAATTACGTAGTTCAAATGCAACTATTGCATCATTTGCCATCGACAGGGTATTTACCACCCACAAAAAGGAGCGAAGGGCTTTTTAAAGGTTCGGTGACGCGTGATGCCCCGGTGTTGTAAAGTCCATAGGCTGCGGAAACCGTTTACTGTCGCTTTCTGCGGTTTGTCGATAACCTTTTAGGAAACGTTTAATCTTGTGACGTCAAGAATTAAAAATGTTAAAACCGCTTTTTATAGCCACTACAAAGTAATTTTACTATAAATAGAGAAAGCGTAAATTTTAGAAAATATGACGTCGTCAATAAAAATCAAAATTCTTTCTTCGGGAGGCCTGAATCCAGCAATGAACCTTTCAATGGCTGTTATGATGATAAAGAGTATATTAAAAGTATGTAAGTTCTAATCCAGAACATGTTATTTATTTATACCTTTAATATTCTTTAATCTGCATCATTTTCAATTATATATGTATATAGTTTCTAAATGAAGTACATATGACGTGTAATGGCAATAAAAATTGTGAATTCCAGGTTTCACGGCTAACAATGGAGGTGTCGTGATGGAGGGTGGTAGCTTGGAGCTGATTTGCAACGTTTCCGGGAATACGGCACCTAAAATTATATTCTCCAGGAACAGCGAGTTCGGGGTATGTCATTGCCACATATATAGAGCAACAGCAGTATCCTAAGACGAGGAAATAGTTCACGAAAGGATGTTCTCGGAGGGACACCAGATATGCTCTGATACATTTCTTTTGAGCAGTTAAGGCTACGTTGATATTGGTACTGTCACCTCGCAAGAACAGTCCATAGCGTAGTACAGATCGCACATAGACATAAACAGTTGACGTACTATATTTTTTTTTATTAGACCAGGTCAAAAATATAATCCGTGTGGTAGTAAGCGTCACAGCAGCCTATATACGCTAATATTGTCACAGTATGTCACTACTGCATTGCCAATCTTGTCACTGGAAGATATTATGTTACATTACCTAATAATTTCACTTCCCCAAACTAGAACACAGCAATACGAACACTGCTATTTTGGCGCTAGAAATTGGTACGAGCGAGTTACCAAGACGACATTTTGTAAGCGGTATACCTCATGCAACCATTGCACCTATTTCAGCCGAGTCATCACAACTCTATAAAAAAAAAATCTAATTTTTTATACGCTGAAGCGTGTTCCATTATTAGCTTCATTGATCAGTACGGAAATATGTATCTCTTATTAGATTAACAATAACTTGTTACATTAAAAGATATTTTATTCAGAAATTATATTGTCCCCTGTAGTAAGAACAACTCGAGGAAAGTTGAAGAATATTGTAAAATAAATCCGTTTGAGGAGACAGAGCTATTACTTCCTTAGACTACTACCTAAATGTGGAGTTCTTGAGTCATGTTCGTCTTTAAATCTGTATTTCCTTACTTACACGTTTAAATTTATGTTTTTGTTGCGTCATTCCATACTCCTGTTTATAAATAAAATACAAAACAAGGATGTGTACAACGAAGCAAATGGACGAAGCTGTTGCGTTAATGTGAATCCCTGTCAAGCGTTTCTGCATTTATATTTCTATTAATAAATAACTAAGACTCCCTGTTCTGCCTTCGCTTGCTACTTATAGTGCGCAGGAGTTCAATTTTGTGCAGTTACTTCGTCTCATACGTGCATTTGCACCTATCATAAACCGTCATGCGTGTCTTCAATAACATGCTTCTCTTTGCTAACTAACTGCGGATTATTGACTAGAGGTAGACCTCGTTCAAGGTCGTCTGCATTGGTACCTGCATTGGTACAGGCATCTTTTTCTACCGCCATTAATTAAATATTTTTTTATGTAACGCATTGTTTGCATTGCTGTGTTCCGTTTGAAGGGTGAGAGAGGCAGTGAAATGATGTGTATTTTGACATAATATCTTCAATTTATGCAAGACAAGGTAGACAACAAGACATAAAGCTAGTGATAATCTTGTGATATTACATGCACTTCTAGGCTGCGGTAACGCTTTATATCACGGGTAGGTACTGTATGCTTGTTTGTCAAACTGATCTAGTAAAGAATAGTATCAAATCCATTTAGACTATTTTTTTAATAACTAAAACTTGGATGGATTTTGCTGTAATAGAGAAGTGATGAGGTGATTTACCTTAAATGTGTCTTGTTTAATCCGTATATAGCCATCATTAAAGGCTTTTTGGTGAAACTGACAGAGCAGGTGTGCGCAAGACAAGGTTTAATATTTGTCAATCATTAGCATAATTGTTCAACCATCTAAATAGATTACTCGAGCACTTATCTCTCTCTCTTAGTCTAGTTCTAGGTGGTTGATGTAGTCTGGCTTGGTCCTAAGATTGCCCTTGGAGAGAATTTTGTTTATTAGTTGCTGATGCAATATAAGTACAAGTTACCCTGGATCAAAAACAAAGTTGGCTATGCAACCCTGCAGAGAAGAATAGTACCTCTACCCGTACCGGGTGTCGTAAGAGGTGACTAAGGTACTACAACCGACAGATGGTGGTATATCCATCCGAAACAGTGCAACTCAAATGCACAGGGCGGGGATGGGCAGCAGCTTCCCACGCGGTCCATCGTGATTGCCAACACGTTTGCCCAGCGCGGCAATCTTATGTCCAGAAGTGGACCCTCAATGGCTGATATGATGATGGTGATGTTAATGAATCCATTCTTTTGCTATTGCTAGTGATCTGTATAATGACGGATATAGTTAATTTGTGCACAAGTGCATTACAGATAATCTATCGTAATTTTCAGAACGCCGTCATGAACGACGAAGGTGCTGTCTCAGGAAACGTTTTGCGCATCGATAACATTAGACCAGAGCAAGCAGGCGTGTACTACTGCTACGTTATCAGCACGGCCGGCAACGCGCAAGGCAATTGCAACGTTACTGTGCTTCGTAAGTAGCAAAAAGTTTTATTAATATGCAACAGATGGCGTTGTTTTTCAATGATGCAGAAGTTAATAATTTTGAAAAATTGTATAATTGGAATGATATCGCAATTCAGATTTTCTTCAATATATTCTTATCATTGTCTGATTTGAGATGAAGCTTCAGTTCTCGTACGAAATTACCGTGCCTTGTTCTCAAAGTAGGACATTAGATTAAGGCTAAATTATGCGAAATTGGATTATCCTGCCATAAGTAATTTCATTTAATAAGAACCTTTCTTGGTCTTCTCCAGTCCAAAGATAGCAAAAAAGGTGAAGTGAGATTAGTTTTAGTATTAAAGAAAAATATTAAGCAGAAAAGAACTCTAAGCTGTAACCAGCAAGAAATATAGTAAAGACCAGATTTTATTCGATAAAATTTAACCTAATATTGACTATATTCTATTGATTTCTAGACAAGCCCAAGGTTCACGTTCACAAAGCGACCATTAACTCAGTCGTCGGCGTAGAAGCCCTGCTGGAGTGTGCTGTACATGGAAATCCTCCGTAAGTATTAAAGTCAATTACGATACGGACCTTCGGCGAACTCAGAGCTACTAAGCCTTCAAAGACTCCTAATTATCATTATCAGATATTTTATGAAGTTCCCATGTATATAGTAGTCCCCTTAATAAGTAAATAAGTCCTTATATTTAATACTGGCTTTCCTGGTGGGAAAATACAGTAAGCATATTTGGTAGAGGTCATTCACAGACACATTCTACTTATTTGCATTGGGCCCGCGTGATGGGCCATTGCTGTACTTGTAGAGCGGAATAGTACCTCCCTTTGTACCAGGTGTCGTAAGAGACGAGGTACCGAAAACGACAGATAGATATATCCATCCAACAGTGTAGCTCAAATGTATGGAGTGGGAATGGATTCTCCTTAACAGCTGATATGATGATGATGGTGGGGCATTGCCGTTAGTTAGGATCGTGTTCCCATCGCAAGGAGATTAAAGCATTTTTTCATATAGAAAGCAATGCTTGTCCAATTACTACATTGGAGTTCATTGTTTATTTTTTAAAACTTAATTATTGATTTCAGACCATCTATCACGTGGTACAAAGATGGCAACGTGATTAACCCGGCCGACTCAAAATACGACATCTCCACAAGCGACCTTTTCTCCAACCTCACTGTATTGCCCGCAGAGGACCAGGACTTCGGCACATTCTCCTGCGAGGTAAGCCTGGAACTGCAATACTGCGTTGGCGCTAGGTTTTTTTTTTATTTTAGACCACGATAGTAAGCGTCACCACAGCTTATAGACGCTCGTTCGAGTACACAAAAATTTCACTGTCTCTCTCACCCTTCAAACCGGAACACAGCAATACGAACATTGTTATTTGGTGCAAGAAATAGGTGAGAGTCTTTGGTATGAGAGTATGAGGTATATCTTATGAAATGGAACTGACGCCTGAGTAGTCCAGCATAGAAGCAGTATTTTTTTTGTTGATCGACCCTAATGCTGGGCTTTTTAGACGTCAATTTCATCGCCACCGAATAAGAGGGCGACCGTGTGCCCGTATTCCCCTGCGTGCGACGACGACCGCGCCTCACAGAGCTCTTAGGATCTGAGCGGGATCGGAGCGGGATCGACAGCGATCACCCGAGGGCAGAGTAGAGTGATAACAGACCGAAATAGTATTATTTAACAAAAGCATATATTTCAGGCATCCAACGAACATGGCACCCATCGCAAAGCGATCGAGTTGGTCCAGCGGCCAGTGATCGAAAACCTTTCAGTGGAAGGCAACAAGTTGGCGTTCCGGGTTCACTCCCATCAGCCACTCGAGGCGATTAGGCTGCAGCTTGATGATATGGTAAGGACGTTATTACGTATTGTTAAAATCTTAGCTGATGAACGCGACTTCGTTTGCGCATGATTAGCAATTCGAGTAGCTTATATCTTTACCAATGTACATACATTGACCTGATTCGCTTAAATCACTTGTTTTACGGACATCAGACAATAACACTACATAAATTTGATCGTGTAAATATTTTGCACAAGATATATAGGCCAGTCGATAGCAATCCCACCCATCTTTCTTTATACATACCAAAATTCACCATAATTAGTTCAGCGGCTTAGTGGTGACAGCGTCAAAGACAGACAGCGGATATGCTTATCCATCCATGATCTGTTATAAATTTAATTTATTATTGTATTTAAATTAATATTAAACAAATTTGTTTCGAATAAAAAAATTTAATTTAAATTCCGATAAATGTTCTCTCCTGCCTGTGTCTCAAAGTGAAAACGATGATAAGCAGATTTGCGGATGAAAATTAGCAGGCGTTTGATACGCAAAATACACATCGTTATATTTTGTACGAATCTTTATAAATTAAAACCTATGTATTATTCAGAAGTATGAGTTATATCGCTAAAGTTTCATCGAAATCTATTCGGTAATTTTTGCATGGAACAAAAACTACCGAATAGTAACAATTATGGGCAAAAATCCCTAAAAAAAAATTGGTTGCCTGTAAAGTCGGTATACTGGCGAAAGTTTTACGTGACAACGACTTTGAGTGGTAAAATAATTTTAATGTGAACATTCATTCGTATAGTAGGAATAAGGATGAAATAATAGTAACAATTTAAAACATTTATTTATACAAAGAATTATATTTAAAACATTAATTTATATAAAGAATCTCGCACTGAATTTCATATTGACAAAATTTTAGTTTCTTGAAGTGTCACCCGGCAAACCAATTTATAAGACGTTGTCACGTCAAAATGATGAAAATAAAAGTTATACTGAGTATGGCGCATTTGTTAGTGAAGGTATTTTATGCGATAAGGTTTGATCTGCTCCAGAACTTGCCTATATATGAAGAAAATTTGTGTTTATTCTTTGTCTGGGTATATGTATTTGAATATTATATTTTTAATTCGTCTTTGATACCCATAACACAAGTGCTTTAAGCTACTTAACATAGAGTCAGGTCAACGTGTGAGATGTTGTATTAAATCATTTTATGTTTACATTAGATTAAAAACAAATAAATAATAGATACAAATAAATGTAATAAAGGAGTTTGATCAATTGAAATAATAAAATCTCATATTTAAT
Organism: Heortia vitessoides; assembly: GCA_020976665.1. NCBI lineage: Eukaryota > Metazoa > Arthropoda > Insecta > Lepidoptera > Crambidae > Heortia > Heortia vitessoides. The sequence goes on from JACJUM010002842.1 coordinate 8,752,578, forward strand.
TCACAGCAAGGCCAGCAAGTGCCCGAACTCAACATCCCGATACCGACTAAGAACCACCACGTGTATGACGTCATTTATGCTGTTGAGAACATGGTCGGTAAATACCAGGCCACCGTCAGGGCGAGGAACACCAAGGACTGGACCAGTTCTGACCCACAAGTTATAACGCTCGGTAATCTGTCCAGCATATCAATTTTCTTTTAAACAAACATCACAATTTTTAATACCAATCCTGATACCAATCTTTAATAGGTACATCTCTTTCATACCGATCCTGAATCCTTGATAGCAATATTACAACAATTTTTTTTTACATTGAACTTTAATGTCTATCACTGTTTTTTTTAAACCATTTATTTATTATTTTTTGCTTTCATATTTTATTTTTAAATCACAACGATTTCAATCAGATAAAAACATTAAATCTAAAAAAATTACATTATTATCATTCATACTTTTTTATGTTTTACATTTCTTTGATTTCGCTTTTATTTTTATTTTTAGACGAACAAGCAATGCCCATCCAGACTGCTTCAGGTAAGCTAAATAATTTAGGAATATTTTAGACTTTATTTTTCAATGCAAAGCATTGTAGAATGTCGTATTTATAGGCAAAAATCATTTGAAATATCAAGCCAATTAAAAAACCAATGTTTAGAAGAGATTTTGATTGCTTGAGTGTCTTATTTGATGTATGAGTTATGGGATCCGTCTTCATTACCCAATCTTAAATATAATCCGTGTATATAAATCATTTTTTTATACACGTACGTTCATTAAATAATCTTTTATTAATCATATTAGTACCGGACATATGTCTCGCCAAATCTAGATCACAGCGTGTGGTTTTGTGCCTGGAATTAGCTCCCCGAAACCTTCACCAGCTCATCCATCCATCTAGCCAGGGGTTGTCCCACGCAGCGCTGCCATGGATTATTAATAAAAATAAAATAAAAAAGAGATAAAGAACTTTTATATTTTTTTTAATGTTGTTTTTCCCTCTTCCAGTGTACCATAACAACGCACATTCCACCAGGCTTGAGCAAACAGTCTTCGCGTCGGCCATCTTCATGTACCTGCTCGTGCGAATGTTGTAAACGCGCAGACTAACGTTACTTATTTATTATTAGATATCCGAGTATTGTGTTATAGGTGTAACACGTACAGCTAGTTTTACAAGAACTTGGTATGAAACCTTTTCAGGAAGCAAAAGTCAAAATAAATAAATCGTCGCAAACCCATAGCTGAAACTGAATCTTTATTGGTCGACTAATACACATAAAAGTAAATAAACTTTCGCTCACATTTACAGATATACTTGTGTAATCAAATGTAGTTACAAATTTTTTTTTTGGTATATTGTTAACATACAATTTTACAACTTAAGTTCATTTAGAGGTCAGGAAAGGAGAGTCAATCAAGTCAGGAAATGAGGTCAGAATTTAGAGGTCAGGAACTTCATTACAACCAAGTTTTTTTTATGACTATAAAATATTATTATTATTTTTAATGGTTGACGTCTCATAATACACTGTTTTGGATTATTTTGAACAGTATATCGTTTTTACTTCGCTAGTTACCTTACTATTAAAATCTCCGAGAGCCTAATATAGTATATATGTGAAGTCGATAATCATGCTATATCAGATTTCTGATGAACTCGTTGACCTATCAGAACAGAAAAAAGGGTAATTATTAATTATTTTGTTACTAATAATTTAATTGCATTTTCATCCATCGAGACATCTTGTAAAACTATTTGTACATTAAATGTTCAGAAGAATACGCTTCCGATATATTGTTGCGATTTGATGAAAGTTTTATATCAACTTTCTATGTAGGTATTATGTTTATTATTGACTTGGAAATAATATATTTATATATATATATATATATATGTATTCAACAATTTTTTATGTATGTAATAACGGTATGGCATCATTTTTTGGTAATAGGTAGTACAAAATGTTTAAATGTTATTTTTTGTTTGTTCATTAACTTTGAAATATATTTTTTTTTGCATTTAAAACTTTCATACAATATGTAAACAAAAATAGTTTGATATTTATCTGCTGTAAAAAAATATATTTAGTGACTTTTAATGTTTTAGTGATATACAAAAAATAACATGTACAACCCGTTTTTATATTTGATGTACAGATTAATTTCTAAGGCATTATATTAATTTTTATTTAAGAAAAAGACCTAATTGATGTTTCAAAGCGATGTTACTTAAAGTTTAGTATGATGGCATCTTTTAAAAAATTAAGCTAGCATTTTTTTTATTTAATTTAGCTTTTCCTTTTCATTTATCTTTTTGATAACTATTAATCTATTACCAGTTTAATTAATTTGTAAATATTAATTAATTTACGCAAGTGAAATTAGTGGAAATCAAATGGCTTAATACAATTTTTAATTTTATTATTATGTATCACTGTTTATTTTATTATTTAAGTAGTCGTTTTCTCATAAATTTCTTTTTAGTAAGTACATTGATAGTAGGTAATTATTACCAAAGTGTATTTAAGAATCACATTTAGCTAATTAAGTTTAATGTCCAGTCTCTAATTACTAATTATTATCAACATCACTATTACAATAATGCTTTTTAATAATTTTAATAAAATAATAAAAAAATTAATATACCAGTTGCTTTTTTGCTTGTTAATTATACAACGGAAAATGTCGAGTGAACTATATTGCTTCTGCGTATGTAATCGCATTAAATTCAAAATTATTAATGATAAAAAATATTTTTCAATGTCAAACATTCGGAGGCATTATTGTAATTTTACAAAATTATATAGCCGTTAAAAATATTTATAGTTAATAAAGACAACTAAGTACAGTTGCCATAATAATGAATAAAATCTGATTAAATATAATTAATTACAATTAAGACTTATATTACCATAGCGATTACAAATAAATACAATGTGCCTGTAATATACAACATGATAGTTCCAATCAAGGGTGCTTTCTCCTATTTTTACAAATTTGTATTGTAATCTTCCATTTACGAAGTAAATATTATAATGTCATATTATTACGTGCTAGTCTTAAAGGATATGATAAAATTAACAAATCTACACCTCCATTACTACTTACAACCTTACATAATTGTTAAAGTGAATCAATTTTAATAATAAAAAATAACTACCCGCAACATCCAAAAAAGGTAATTTTTTCCCTAGAATTTAAGCTATTCACACGACAAGTTTCACCAAATTCGATTCTTTCGAATTCGAATTCTTCACGAACAAATAAACAGATATTTTCGCATATATAATATTAGCGAGAATGACGAACTAAATATGTGTGGTACAAAAAAATAACTCAGTTTCGATATATCGTAAATATATAAAAGAATACAACGTATAAATTACAATTGTTAAAATAATTTGTCCAATAATTTAATTTACTGTTAAAATCTAAATAACAAATCGCACGTAATAATGCTATATATAAATCAATTGAAGGTAGGCATTGTAGCACACTTTAATCAAACTTACCATTTAGATTAATTACAATTGATTAATACGTCAATCGCATTTAACGGTAAATTTGCACTATTCGTTGTTGGTCAATCAATTGGTAAATATCTTAAAAAAACATATACGTGTGTAAAAATATCAGAAATCAGTAGTTATTGCAGTAGTTATTTTATGTGTACTATATTTTAATGTGGGTGCCTTCAAATAAATTGGAACGAAGGTGATATTTTTGTCGTAAATAAACGATCTTTGTACATATATTTAAAGGATTTGTTTCATTTCTCAATCTACACTGAAAGTAATGATCGACACAAATCATATTTTAACCTAATGCGGGTCACTGCCCTGACAGTTGTTTCTTTTCTTTTGTTTTCGGTAAACCCCATGCTATACCTAACACCTTATGTCATCTGGGTCGAAGTCATGAAGCAGACCTCATTCAAAGAGCACCTGCATTGGTACCTCTTTCTCACCCATTTCTACCGTCAAGGGTGAGGGTAAGGGTGAGAGAATCAGTTAAATAACAGGGTAATGCGATGTAATAATTTAAAAGTCACAAAGTTGGCAATACGAGTGTCTATGAATGTCCATATAGAATTATAAAGATATCCTGACCCACCGGAAGATTTCTGATTCCTCCGTTCTCTGATGTCTGTAACATAAGTGTAGAAGGAAATTTTTTTTTTTATTTAATTAAGACAATAAATGTGAGGCCTTAGGTATGGATGAGATTTTAAGTGCATTAAAAAGTATAAACGCTAAAAAGACTGCAGGGTATAATGGAAATAGTAGTCAGTCAGCTGAACTGACTTTTCAATTTGTGCTGGAGGACAAATAATAAGTCAACATCATCATATCAGCCATTAGAAGTCCACTGGACATAGGCCTCCCCAAGAAAGGGGGAATTTTGCCCATAATTACCGCGCTGGGCAAGCGCGTTGGCAATCGCAGAGCGCGGCTATCAAGATTGGCATGCTGCTACCCATCCTCACCCTGTGCTTTTGAGCTACACTGATTCAGATTAGCCGTGAGATACCGGTGTCGGCTCTGATACGACTCTTACAACACCTGATTCAGAGGGAGGTACTATTCTACACTACTGGTACCCCTATTGTTCCTGTGAAAGGGAAAAAGGTCACACCAAGACTGCAAAAATTACCGTGGCATTAGCCTTCTTAGCATCCTTGGCAAATTAAAAGCAAAGGTGTAAGTAAGAAGAAGAATAACACTGACGACAGGATCTGGGATGTACAAGTGGGTCTTAAAAAGGGGGTGCATAGATCAAGTGTTTCCTCTGCGCTCCATAGCAGAAAAATGCCTTGCAAATGTTCAAAAGGTCTATTGCATTTTTCTAGACTTGGAACAAGCTTATGATAGAGTTGTGCGAAAGGAGTTGTGAAAGATCATATCTATATAAAGGGTGAGTGATCGTTTGATTTAGGCATTTTCATCTCTTAAAAAGCATTGTGCTGCTTGCGTTAAAAAATACGGCGTCTACACTTAATGGTTTGACTTTCACAGAGGTGTCAGATAGGGATGTGCAGCATCACCTTGGTTATTTAACTTATTTATAGACAGCTGTCTGTCAAATTTAAAATGCGGTTAAAGCATGAATGGGTTACTTATCAAAACTTCTTTACGCTAAAATCAATAAAATCAATAAAAAAAGTGATTAAAAAGTAGGAAAGTGTGACAAATTGTGAAATAGTGGAAGTGAAAGAAGACGAGTTTGTGTATCTGGGAAGTGTTTTTACGAGAGATGGGAAGTATTGTCCATACATGCTTTTATGGGCAGCTAAAACGTGTCAAAACGACCAACACTG
>JACJUM010002842.1:8768051-8971995 GCA_020976665.1 Heortia vitessoides
CACCATCACCATCACCATCACCATCACCATCACCATCACCATCACCACCATCACCACCATCACCATCATCACCATCATCACCATCATCACCATCACCATCACCACCATCATCACCATCACCATCATCACCAACACCATTACAGCCATTGGAAGTCCACTGCTGGATATAGGCCTCTTCAGGAAAAGGGGAATTTTGCCCATAATTGCCCCGTTGGGCAATCGCAAAGCACAGCTTTCTACGGTATCGAAGGAGCTGCTGCAGGTCATCCCCACCCTGTGTATTTGATCTGCACTGATTGGATATACCGCCATCTGCCGGGCCTAGTACCTTAGCCACCTCTTACGACACCTGGTATATAGGGAGGTATTATTCTACCTCACGGCTAGTCATAATAGTAATAGTAATATAATATTCCTACAACATCTCATACATTGACCTGACTTTGTGATAAGTCGCTTAAACCACATGTGTTATGGATATGAGTCAATAAAGGAATCACAAATATAATACTTTAATAAACTTTTAACAGCCAGGAACAAACACAAATATCATTATAAAAATATATATATATATATATTTTTGGTCTTAATCGTTATTATTTTTATAAACACATTATCACGATGTCAGATGACGTTTCATGACATTGACTTATTTAACGAATGTTAGCAGTTCATCCGATTCATTTGATGACTCACTTGACTCCCACTTATTACTTTGTGATTGCCTTAAGTCGGCACTTTCAAGCTCTATAAATGGATTCAATGTTTGTCATATTAATGCTCAAAGCATCCCTCAGCACTACACGGAACTTCTCACATACTTTAGCTCCGATGTTGTCCACGCCTTACTTATTTCTGAAAGTTGGCTTAAACCATCTCTCCCTTATTATTTTCCCTTTTCATAAACCTTGTCACCAAATCTATTGGCTGCTCTTACCATCTATACGCTGATGACCTGCCACTATACACCCAGGCAGAGTACAGTGACCTGGATAATGCTATTGCTCGGATTAATGCTGATTTGACCAATATCACAAACTGGTCACAAAAGTTTGGTGTCTCTGTGAACCCGTCCAAGACTCAAGCCATTATCATGGGCAGCAAACGGCAATTGTCCAGTTTAAAAAATGTTCCTATAATTATATTTAATAACGTGGTAGTGCCCTACAGCTCATGCGTTAAGAATCTTGGCCTATTTATCGACTCTTCCTTAACCTATTTAAATCAGCAGTAAGGTTACTGGAACGTTTCGTGCTCTCTATCGATTAAAATATTTTCTTCCTACTAAAACCAAAACCCTTCTTATTCAATTCTTGGTTTTACCCATAATTGACTATGGTGACTGTCTTCGTTTCATCTTCGGTTTGCGTAAATACGATCATATTTCCCATTACCGTTCTCTTCTCGGCTGGCTTCCCATTCGAGAACGTCGCAAAATTCGAGTTCTAACCATACTATTTTCAATACTTTTTGATCCGTACGCACCAATTTACTTAAAGGACAGATTCCAATTCCTATCTTCCTCTCACGAACGTAATCTCCGTTTTTCTAATACTCTCTCGCTCTTAACTCCTTTTCATCACTCTAGTTTTTTGACAAACTCTTTTACAGTGACAGATATACGACTCTGGAACGACCTTCCGTTGAATATTAAACAATCCCCAAACAAATTTATCCTGAAACGCTGTCTCCGTAACTTACTTTCCGTAACTAACTTTATAACCCTATTTCTGATGTACGTTATTTTATGTATATATATATATATATATTTTTTTTTTTTTATATATATCATATGCATTTATTGCGTTTATTTATACAAATATGTATGCCACGTTTATTTATTTTGTATATATATTACCTGCACCACTATATATGTATATATTTTCTGTATTGTGTAATGGTTGACTGGGAGATAATGCCATCTGACATTAAGTCCGCCATTTGTACATTTTGTAACATTTTGTGCAATAAAGTTAAATAAAATAAAATAAATATCTTGGGTGGGAATCCAACCCACGATCTTTGGCGCACAAGTAGGATCACTACCATCTGCGTCATCAGGTCCGTCTAAGCTTAATATGGCTGTTACAAAAAGGTTGTAATATTCTGTTCAGTAACTGTGGCCGTAGCGACGGTCTACTATGCTGTGAGGAATTCACCAAAGAGCCCCATAGAGTACCCCGCATTCGGGTCTATACCTGGCCTGTTTGAGTTTTTTGGCGTGTGTGTCTTCAGCATGGAAGGTGTCGGAGCCACGCTGGCTATTGAGAACAACATGACCCATCCGAAGAAATTTCCCATTGTGCTCGTGGGAGGTCGGTGAAGTTATTTATTTATTTATTAGTAGTACCGAGGGGCGGTTTCACTCATAATGAATTCGCGATCCCTCTTTACCCCCATAAGAAATGGTTTTTGACATTTGAAAATAATAAGAAGATCTATACTTAATAGATCTACTTCTTAATTTCAAATGAGTCAATGTTACACTGATGCGCCATAGTCATCAAATAGCTTAAAAATGTTAGCTTTTCAATCATAATAAGTAAAATACAATACAAGATTCGAGCCAATGTAGAGCTGTAGAGACAAAGTTACCCGTCAATAAAGTGCTTGATATACAATACTAATTTTAAGTACGGGAAGTGTTCGTAAATATGGGAACGTCTAAATTATGTATCTACTTCAAATTTTCTCATTTCTCTTTGACTCATTAAGTCAAAGTTACCTATCGATAAACTTATTTTATATACTACACGGCTATATCTCGGTATAATAAAAGTGGATTAGGCTATGCTGAAGTTACGCTATACTATGTTGATTGAATCGTTATTCCTCAGCTATGTCGATTGTAGTATCCATGGTAATGACCGTTGGCTTCTTCGGCTACTGGGGCTTTGGGGAGAAGTCCAAATCACCAGTCACCGTCAACTTTCCCTTTGAAATGTGAGTATTCAATCATCATATCAGCTATTGGAAGTCCACAGAAGACATGGGCATCCCCAAAAAAGGGGGATTTTGCCCATAACTGCCGCGCTGGGCAATCGTGTAGGCAATTGCAGCGTATATAATTCGTGATGGAGATGCTGCTGCCCATCCCCGCCCTGTGCATTTCGAATGGGTATCTAATGTTACGCTATTACGAATGGATATACCACCATCCGTCGGTTTTGGTACCTTAGTCGCCTCTTACAATACTTGATACAGAGGGAGGTACAATTCTAATCTGCCTGTACCTCACTTACAATTGAGATATTTATACATAATAATAAAATTGATGCGTGCTTGTAATAGCAAAAGAATAATTTGGAAATAGGCATATGAAAGATGTACGCTTCTAACAAAAATATAAGCACTTAATTTTTTTTTGTCTGTATGCCTGTTTGAGGTAAACTCCAAAACGGCTGGACCGATTTCTACGAGGCTTTCACAAGGCGGTAGCTGATATTATAAGGATTAACTTGAGCTACTTTTATTATTAAAAATACGGAAACGGAAACTACACGGGAGAAACGCGGGTCGCAAAATTTCATGAATATAATTGATTTAAATGCAATTAGGAATGCTTGCCTTTTTTACTTATTTATCTCAAGTCCTTCCAACCGCACTTACACAAATGAAAACGCTAGCGGCCCGCCTCGCCGTGTTTAGCAGAAATTTTAAAAATTACAAATCTGAACACACTTTCAAAAACCAGTTTTGCGTTGCGTTACTAAAAATTTTAAAAATTTTGAACAAAGGTTTGCTTTCTTTCGTTAAATGGTATTTTAAAGATAAGTTTGGTTTTATTATTTTACGAAATTGAAATTGGAGCAGTTTTAAATATTTCTATAGTAACCTTTAACCTTTATTTTCACCCTGCTGCTTTTCTTATCAATAGATTTAAATAAAATTGAAGTGTTTGTTAATACACTGTTGTAATATAAAAATTTTTCTAAAAGCATATGAATAGAACAGGGTACATATATTAAAAGAACGTGTTATAATATTTTGTCTGCTTGTTTGAGGTAATCTTTGAAACGGCTTGACGGATATTAATGGGAATTTTACGGGCAAATAGTCAGACATTGACCTGACTCCATAGTAAGTCACTTAAAGCACTTGTGTTACGGACGCCAGACAACAGAGAAATCACAAATATAATACTTAAATACACAATATTTAACACCTAGACACAGAAAAAACACGGGGTCCGATTCTACGACCTATGCTGCACAAGATAGGAACACTACCATCTGCTTCCACATTAAAAGAGGGATATTTACCTACAATTGCCAAGACAGGGGGTGAGGGGGTATCGCTAAGGTAGCTTCGAGACGGACCAGCCATGGTATACCAGAAGAGTAGGGCCGTATTGCCTGATAAAGGCTTTCCCATTAAAAGAGGAATTTTACCTACAATTGCCAATTAGGGGGGAGGGTAACTTTGAGACGGAATAAAATGATCTTACCTGTTTCCGCTCTGGTGAATCCAAGTAGTTACTGTACATGAGGTATACCACAATCGAAGATTGTCTATATTGTTCTCATTCTTACCTATTTCTACCGCCAAATAGCAGTGTTCACTTTGCTGTGTTCCGTTTTGAAGGGTGAGAGAGGCAGTGAAATTACTGAGTAATATGAATTGCCACGAGGTACCGGCTGTTGCTGTGAGGTACCGGCAGAGTAGAATAGTACCTTCCACTGCACTAGGTGTCCTAAGATGCGACTAAGGTACCAGAACCACCAGCGGTATATCCACCCGAAACAGTGCAGCTCAAATGCACAGGGCGGGGTTGGGCAGCAGCATCGCCGTCGCGAAAGCTGCGCTCTGCGATTGCCAACGCGCTTGCCCAGCGCGGCAATTCTGGGCAAAAAATATCCTTTCTTGGAGAGACATTTTTTTAGCAGTGGACTTTTAATAGCTGGTATGATGATGAATTTAAGATATCTTGACTCGAATAGACCCTATTGGCTGCGGTGACGCGATCACGCGATCGTGTATGCTTGTTTGTCGACCGGGTCTAATAAAAAAAGTACCTTAGTCGCCTCTACTGAGAATTGATACAGAGAGAGGTACTATTTATTCTGATGGTATCCCATCACACTTGGTTCAAATTTGTTTCATTACAAGCAGTGACCCGCAGTTCTACTCGCGGAATTGCCTTCCAGTGACAATACGGCGTGACAATATTTTATCCAAGTCATTTGCTGATAATGTAATATTGTATTAAGGGAAGAGTTTTTTAAATTAGTTAAGTAATTTTTGTGTTTATTTGTTTCAAACGTAAAAAATAAAAATACTGTTTCTATTATTGTATTTTATGTAGCATCCTCTCATATAGTCTATTATTAAGTTGTAACAATTATTCAAAATCTTTCCTCTTTATAATTTTAGTACAATTAAATGTCAAAAGAGACGATTTTTCTTCCAGTTTCCCAATCGTCCTCAAGGTGTTCATGGCGCTCATGATATACGTGACCTTCGCTCTCAACTTTTGGATCCCATTCGAGCTCGTTTGGCACTACCTGAAGAAGCGCCACCCCCCAGAAAAGTACTGGTTCTGGGAGAGAGTGTACAGGGCCATCCACGTGATTTGCATTACACTTATTGCTGTTGTCTTCCCCAACGTGTCCAAGTTTATAGGACTGGTTAGTTTGCTTTGCTTTTAGTAGTGTACTAAGTAATACGCAGTAATTTTAAGAGATGGCGCTGCTAAAGTGTCAATCTACACTAATATAGAACAGCCCAAATTTGCCAAATTTTTACAGTCATTTTGAACTCAATGGCTTGCTTTTATACATTAATATCGTTTGTCAAGTTTTGACAGATTTGGGTAAGTTGATTTGTTGTTGGTTTCATTAACTCTCATCGGCGACATCCACTACTGGACGTAGGTCTAGAAAGGTAGGCATGCGTGTTGGCAATCGCAGAGTGCATCTTTGGCGAAGGAGATGCTGCTGCCCATCCCAGTCCTGTGCATTAAAGCTGGATTGTTTCGGATGGATATACCGCCATCTATTGGTTTCGGTGCTTCGGTCGCTTCTTACGACGTCTGGTACAGGGGGAGGTACTATTCCACTCTGCCAGTATGTCCCGACTATGTTATATACTTGTTTGCTGACTTTAAAATATTTAAGAAAACCTTCTCTGCTTGTGGAGGAATTGATATCAGGACGAGAATTTTGTCCAAAATAATCACTTTTTTAAGCAGTACATTACAGTACAGTAATTTCTATTTCTTTCCTAGCTCGGATCGTTCTGCCTCTCAAACATGGGTTTCATTTATCCAGCCTTCATCGAGCTTAGTCTGAACTGGGAGGAACCAGGCCTCGGCTTTATGAAATGGAGACTCATGAAGTTCATTCTTATCTTCATATTTGGGGTCGTGGTATGCATTATCGGCACCGTCTCTAATGCCAAGGAGTTGATCAGTGAAGTGTTTTTTAATGATTGAGAGGATAAGTCGGATGTTTGTTTTAACTATACTAATTTCGCAATTTCCAAGTTAACTACGGTAATAAATTCACTGAGTTTTTTTTTACGTTTTGAAGACGTTCGTGTATATGGTAAGACTGTTTTGATAATCGTTATGGCGTGTTTGGAACTGTGACTGGTTTCTTTTCGGAACCATATTGTTATAAATTTCATATTGAATATGACGTAGTTTAGTTTTGTAAATAGCTTTGTTCCTGCATTTTGTTTTAATAGGTGTGTTAAATAAATCTAGTTTACATAGTTGATTCACAAATATCTATTGTCAAGCGTATGTTAAGTAAGCGATGAACAAGTATTAATATTGTTTAAGTTTTTGAAATTAATAGCGTAGGTGGGCGATTTTTACACATGTTGGCCAAATCGTTTATTCATCGACAAAATTGCAATGCAAAGAGTTTTAAAGTGTTTGTTATATTAATAGATTTTATTATACAAACCTTTCTTTTTATTTTTATTTTAAAATATTATTGTTTGAGATTTCATAATGTAAGATATTTTTTTAATGGAGTCTGATCGGTTTAAACATATGCGAATAATGTAGGTAAGAAACAAATTTGATTCTGCTGCAGCATTTTCCAAGCAACCCCATATTGAAATTATATATGTATAGGTATATTAACACAAATCGCGCATTGGATTCTTAACTTTTTATAATGCGTTGAGAAGTGACTAATTGTGCGCGCGAACCTCTTAGTATTTTGCAAAATAAAAAAACGCAGGATTTAGAAGTAGTCCGAAGACAATTCTAGTATTTATTAGTAGAGCTCAAACAAATGTCTGTAATCAAAACATTGTTTGTTTACACACTTAAAAAGATCTACCTGACGTTATTTGAGGACTGGGGGACCCACAGTTTTAGGACTGTAGTTTTTTATATATTTGTTTACAGACTCCCACATTTGTTCTACTTTTGTTTGAGGAATAAATTATTCATTTTGCTAAGTTCCAGTGGTGTTCACGTCTACTTTTTATTCAGTCTACGAGAACAACACAATTGTTTTATTTTAAATAAATTCCGCCAACATCTCATACATTGACCTGACTCCGGAATAAGTTGCTTAAAGCACTTGTGTTACGGATCGAGTTCACGACACTAATACTAATACACCGGAATTATCATATATACGTATGGTATACAAGACTTAAGACTACTGATTTAATTTCATCCAATCTGTACAACATATGAATATATATGTTTTTGTGATTTCTCGGTTCTCTGTTCCGTGATATCCCTTTTAAGTGACTCATCTGAGTTAAATCAAGGAATCACCATCATTGATGATATGATGCCGCGAGACATCCACTGCTGGACATAGGCCTCTTCAAGTGATTTGCAATAGGACCGATCGTATGCGGCCTGCGGCCAGCGCGTCTGGAACGGAGGCCACGTACCGGCAAACGCAGCGTAGGACCTCCACCCACAAGGTGGTCCACAAACGATCTGACTAATCAATGTACGAGATGTGCGAATTCTACTTTTGTACCAGAAAAACACATTTAAATGTACCGTTTTTTACTTCATTCAATTTATTGATGACCATATGCTTTCATCTTAAGTTTCGGGATGCAAGATTTGGGATTAAAACTGCAGTAGACCGGCCAAATCGGTTGGACTTTGATGCCTCGCACCAACATACGCCATCTATATATATAAAAGTATAAGCTTACTGACTAACATATCAACGCAGTACCTAAACAAGGGTTAGAAACTTGAAATTCTGCGCAGGGGTTCATTATATAGCAACTAAAAAAGGATATTTAAAATTTCACTTCCTAAGGCTCCAAATCGGAGATACAAAATAAGTGTGAAACTTTTAAAATTCAGTATGAAGGTTCTTTATTGAGTCATGAAATGTGAGAAAAACTGTGGGAACTCATCCTTCGAATGGGTATTAGGAAAGTAGAAAACAAGAAATGGACTGAAATAAAACATATATATTAGAAAAAAGAAGGTATTACATAATTACATAGCCCACTTATCGACGTAGCCCACATATCGAGAAAGGTCAATATTAGCGAAACATGTATGATACTAGTTTTGTTCTATAACTTAGCGCGGGTAAAACCGGGGAGCGTTGCTAGTCCGTATTAATTAGTTACCGCACTCGATGCGTGACGAAGATGCTGCTGCCCATCTCTACACTGTAGGATTTAGGCTGCGCTGTTTCGGATGACTATACCGCCATCTATCGGTCCCGGTACCTAGTTCACCTCTTACAACATCTGCCATAGACAGAGATACTATTCTACTTAAAAAAAAATAATTTAAAAAGCCTACCTTACCTTATATAACTACCGTAAAATCTTAGGATTAAGAGGTACCTCGCAATATGTCAAGTGGGAGTCGTCTCTTAGAATTGTAACGATATTACGCTATTGCCTTCTTACCACCAAACCAAAAAAAATGCAGAATAATCAATCCAGGTTTTAAAAGATTTAAAGCTTGATTGATTACCCTTTCATATTTATGTTAGACCTTTCCTTGCCTCGCGGCAACCTTTTTGAAGAGTGACAGCCCAGTTAGTGTGTCACAGGGCTGCAATTGAGGCCCTCATTTCTTATTTAGGGAGGCATTGTAATAACTGTTCGACTGTCAACTGAATGTTCTACAGTGAAAGTCCAACGGCTAACGAATGATAATAATGGTGATGATGGTAATGGTGGTGGTGATGATGGTGTTGATAGTGGTAGTGATAATGATGATGGTAGTGGTGATAATGATACCAATATAGATAATGATACCGATAGAGATAATGAAAATGAAAATGAGTCTGTAAGTACACACCTTTGAGCATCAAGTCTGACGTAGGTACTGCCGGTTGCAGTCGGTCCTGCAGTTATATCCGACCATAACCTTTCAGCGACCGCAGCAGCTCGTGGCCAGAGGTGATAATCCAAATTTCCTGGACGATTGGTAATTAATTTAATAATTCCCACAACATCTCATACATTTACTTGACTCCGTGGTAAGTCGCTTAAAGCACTTGTGTTACGGACGTCAGACAATGAAAGAATCACAATATACCACCCAAATACATATATTTAACACCCAGACACAGAACTAACAGAAATATCATCATATAAATATTTGTATGATAAGATCACTAATATCTGCGCCATCAGGCCTGGGAATAAAAGATAAAAATGAAAAAATATACATATTTAAAGATAATATTTACTATAAAATAATAATAAACTCCTATATACTTTTGCGTTGATAATTTTATATTATTATATATTGATACTAGCTGTGCCCGCGACTTCGTCCGCGTGGAATAGTTTTTTTTAGGTACCATACCTCTTTACCTTATCTTATATGAACTTTGAATGTCATGTTTATTTATATCGAATCAATAGTTTGAAAAATAAGTTTCAAGTTTCTAGCTCCAAAAATAGCGATACTTCCATACAACTTTTCATCCTCCCTTTCGACCCCTCAGAACATTTTTCTCGAATTACAAAAAGGTTATGTTCTTTCTCAGGGTCTAAAAATTGTCTGTGCCAATCGCTATCTGTCGGTTCTGATACCTTAGTCTCCGCTTAACGACACCTGGTACAGCGGGAGGTATTATTCTAATCTGCCGGTACCTCATGATTTAAATACAGTTTAGCATTTTCTATACAAAAGAACCTCTCAAAGAAAATTTATGTAATTATATTTAATATTGATGAAATGGTACATTGAAGGTAGATATGACGAAAAATCGATGTGCCTCTAAGGTCAACAAGCATGCTTGAATGCATAATTATTTTCACTTTGTTATAAAAATATTTTTTACTTAAAAGTTTGATGAATTTTACAAGATATATATTTTTGTATTTTTTGTGCAGTTTAATATTTATTTATATTTTATAAAAATGTCGAACCTGTAGAAAAGGTTTCGTGAAATGTTGGAACAGATGTACATACCTCCGTCGACCAAATCAGTCCATAGAACGGATTCTCCGCCTTCAATAGAAAACACTTCCATGCTTCTCCAGGACTTCCACGCGTACATCTCTTGCCAGGTTCTAAAAATAAAAAGGCAATTATAATAATAATAATGTCTACTAAAAGAACGGAGCCGTGGGGTATCTAGTAAAATAGGATCCTGATGTCATAAGAGAAGACTATCCTTCCGAATAGATACAAAAATTTAGAGTGGGCAGCAGCATCCTCGTCGCGAAGTTGCACTCTGGAATTGCCACCGCGCCTGCCCAGACAAAAATCCCCCATCTCACGGAGGTCTATATTCAACAGTGAACTTTCTATAGGTAATATGATGACAGAAGAAAATAAAAAAGAGATTATGATAGCTGCTTTCTAGTTTTGGCAGAACACGGAAGGCAAAATTTATAAAGTTGATGAGGACTTCACACCTTTAATAAACTTAACAGTAATACTTAATTACCGGAATAATAATAATGAGAATAATGGCAGAATAAGACAATGGCTCCCCCTGAAGCACAGTTCGTAAGAGGCGATTAAGGTACCGGCACTCCGGTATATCCATTCGAATAAGCGTAGTTGAAATGCAAAGGTACAGGAATGGGCAGCAGTATTCCTACCGCGAAACTACGTTCTGTGATAACCTCAAAGTCTGCCCATCGCTGCGATTAAATAGCCTTTTAGATGAAGTTCACGTCCATAAACTGCTGATGGTGATTTTTCCGACATTTGCGTGATAAGCACCAATGATAGCAAATGTTTATTTAATAAAGTACAACCTCATAGAAAGGCCGTTTGCATTAGTACCTCACTTTTAACTATTTCTACCGCCATACAGCAGTGTTCGCGTTGCTGCGAACTGAAGACATAATATATTCTTGTTACAAGGTTGGCAAGACGCTAGTGATATCCTTGTGATAATTTGATGGGCCCAATAGCGTAGATCTTATCGTGTACGCCATAAATCGTGAGTCGATCCTAATTCAGCAAATTTTCATATGATAAATATCTGTATTTGTTATGTGTCTGGGTGTCATTTATATTTATTTAAGTATGTACATGTAATAACTCCGATGTCTGATGTCTGATGTCTGATATCTGATAACACAAGTTTAGGCTTGAAGCGGATTATTTAGGAATCGGACCAACTTATACTCGTACGATGTTGTGTGAATCTATAATAAAAACTCGCGGATTGTATGCTTGTTTGTCGACTTGGTCTAATAAAAACAAACTTATGAAATAATAATCTGTTACGATCGATCCCGCAAATATCGCCATTGCAATTACTATCCAGTCATTGAAAAAATATTTATTTTCACAAGTATATAAACGAAAATGCAAGCATTTTCTATACTTCATGGGGTAATTATTTGAAGAGCCAATGATTTTGGTTGTGCGACCATTTTCTGATGCTGTTTTTATTAACACCTATCCGGGGTCTGCAATACTGTTGTGTTGCTATTGTAGACCTTAGAAGACACATCGGTTTTTCATTGTCCCTGTTAATATATAATATATCTATTATATATAATATGTAATATATCTTTATCAATCATCATACCAGCCATTGTAAGTCCACTGCTGGACATAAGCCTCTCCAAATGAGGTTTTTTGTCCATAACTGGCGCGCTGGGCAAGCGTGTTGGCAATCGCAAAGCGCAGCTATCGCGACGGGGATATGCTGCCCATCCCCGTCCTTTGCATTTGAGCTGCACTATTTCGGTTGGATATGCCGCCATCCGTCAGTTCTGGTACCTTAGTCGACCTTATGACATGGTGCAGTTGGAGGCACTATTCTGTTTTGCCGGTACCTCACGGCATCTCAATATTATAGATAATTACCTAAAGTCACTTTGAAAGGTTTTATGCATACAAAATGCTGATTATATTTCAGATGATATTTACTAGAAAAAAAACAACTCATCTTAAACATAATTCAGAATTTTCTACGTATAAGATCTCTCAAAGCAACTGAGTATCTATATGCTTTATCGATTGCATCAAACTTGTAAAAGTTTGACATTTGAGTGTTTGTAGGTTACCTGCTACATTGAAGAAATCTCAGCACAAAAAGAAACGAACTCATTGTATCGATTGCTTTCACATATTTTTCAAATCCCTATCAATATTATAAATGCGAAAGTAACTCTGTCTGTCTGCCTTTCTGATTTTGATGAAATTTGGCACAGACAATTTTTAGACCCAGAGAAAGAACGTAGGCTATTTTTTATTCAAAATAAGGGTTGTAAGGGGTTGAAAAGGGGGATGAAAAGTTGTATGAAAGTAACGCTATTTTTAGAGCTAGAAACTTGAAACTTATTTTTCTAGCTATTGACTCGATATAGATAAACATGACATTCAAAGTTTATATAAGTTAAGGTAAAGTACCCAAAAAGCTATTCCATGCGGACGAACTCGCGGGCACAGCTAGTAATATTATATTTCAACGGGCTCGGTGGCGCAGATGGTAGTGATCCTATCTTATGCGCCAGGGGTCGTGGGTTCAATCCCCAACCAAAACAAATATTTATATGATGGTTTCTGTGTTTGTCTTTTGTCTTAATCTTGGATGTATGTATTTAAGTATTATATTTGTGATTCCTCTGTTGTCTGATGTCCGTAACACAAGTGTTTTAGCGACTTACCTCGGAGTCAGGTCAATGTATGAGATGTTGTGGGAATATTATTATTATATTATTAAATAAAAGAGTACTTGACCAAGATAGTTATCTCATAGCCTATTACTAACAAATTTATTACAGGATCTCGAAGAACACGGATCAGCATGCCGCAATTGCAAAACAAATCAATATATCAATCAATGTTTAAAACTGACAATTAACAAAGATATAGGCTTTTAATTCCATTTAGAATCTGATGTAACCAACACAATTGTTTCATCAGATGTGACGCAGTATTCATGCATGTTATACCTGGCAACTTAGGTAGTAATGAAGTAGACGAAACAGCTTTTTACTAAACAAATGAAGTACTATAGATGAAACTTCGCTAATAACAACGTGCACGGTGGTGCAGATGGTAGTGATCCTGTCTTTGCGCCAAAAGTCATAGTTTCGATACCCACCCAGCACAAATATTTATATAATGATATTTATGTTTGTTCTGTGTCACGGTGTTAAATATAAGTATTTCTGTAGTAAATTCGTGATTTCTTCTTTGTCTGTTGTCGATTACACAAGTGCGCTAAGCGACTTATCGTCAATGATACTTCAATACCGCGTATGTAGCTTAAGTTAATAAGGTCCTTTTTATATCATTTCAATTGATTTTTCAACTTTATTTGCAACTGCTACTTACGCGGTCTTTATAATTTGAACTTTATTGCAAAAAATATTACAATATGTACAAATGGTGGACTTAATACCAGTTGACATTATCTCCCAATCAACCATTACACGAAACAGAAAAAAATATATATTGTTTATAAAAATATATAGTGATGCAGACAATATATATTCAAAAACATAGACGTTACATACACATTTGTATAAATAAACGCAATAAATACATATGATATAAAAAATAAAAATAAAATAACGTACATCAAAAATAGAGTTATAAAGTTGAAGAAGCAGTATCAGTAAATAAAGTACGGAGACAGCGTTTCAGGATAAATTTGTTTGGGGATTGCTTAATATTTAACGGAAGCTCAATCCAGAGTCGTATTGCTGTCACTGTAAATGAGTTTATCAAAAACTAGAGTGATGAGAAGGAGTTAAGACCAAAAAACTATTAGAAGAACGGAGATCACGGTATTGCACTATCATAGACGATATCACGGAATCAGGTGTATGAGATGTGGTAAGAATTAAAAAAAATATATACATAAATTTACTTCCTAATATGAAATTACTTTATCTGTGTTGTTACTGGATCTAATGTTGCTGATGAAACAGACATTAAAACAGACATAAGTAACTTGACCTTGTTCGAACAGTTCACGGTTTAAAATTATAGCTTAATCATGTATTCATTAAAATTACATTGCCTTTAAAAGAACATGTAAATTTGCATGAATCTATTTCTGAGTTAGAATTTGATAATATCGCATTTTTTCAAAAACGCGTTTTATTTAACGTTTGTTTAATACTTGTTGGTGTATATTAATACACAAAAAAAGAAAAGTGTAAAAAATGATTTTGTAACAACAATAGAGAAATGGATGTGTGATGTATGAGATGGTTTGGACATGTAGAAAGGACTGATGAAAATGGAATGACTGCACAAATATATAGAGTGGAAGTGAATGGAAAGGTCGGTATAGGACAACCGAGGCGAACATATCTAAATCAGCTAGAAGAGGTATTAAAGAAGGGCCAGGTTAGAAGTACTAAGAATATAAAAAGACAAATCGAGTCAGGAAATCGAGAGAGGTTTGCCAAGATCGTAACGAATGGAGATCCATAGTTTCTGCCTACCCCGGTGGGACACAGGCGTGATGTATGTATGTATATCCAAAGTGGTCTGAGTATATAATTCCCACAACATCTTATATATTGACCTGACTCCGTGATAAGTCGCTTAAAGCACTGGTGTTAGGACACCAGACAAACAACAGAGAAATTACAAATATACTACTTAAATACTTATATTTAACACCCAGACATAGAAACAACATAAATATCATCATATACATATTTACTCTAGGTGAGAATCGAACCCACGATCCTTGGCGCACAAGATAGAATCACTATTCTGCGCTATTGGGTCCATCAAACATATTTTATTATTCGGTTTTGACAGTAAAATCAAACAATGACCATTATAATGTTAAGTAAAATATAAATAATCTAGATCTACACTTTGCCGTGAGGTACTGGCTGATAGAAAAGTACCTCCTGTACGTACGGGAGGTATAATGCAGCTCAAATGCACACAGGTGGGGATGGGCAGCAGCATCCCCGTCGCGATAGCTGCGGTCTGCGATTGCCAACACGATTGCCCAGCGCGGCAATTATGGGAAAAAAACCTAATTTCTTGGAGAAGCTTGTGTTCAGCAGTGGACTTTCAATGGTTGGTATAATGATGATGATGACATCGACACCAATATTATAAATAGGAAACGTTATATTTATGTATTTTTTGTTAATTTGGCACGAATAAACTCAATAACTACTGCATGAATTTCAATAATTATTTCACCATTACAATGCTATATAATTAGTGAGAAATATAGGCTATATTTTTTACTTGAAAAAATTATGGATTCCTACTAATATTTCAATAATGTAACACAAGGTTTGAAAAGAATTGCCATAAAATGACTGGCATCGCATGCGCTGCATGTTTAATCGTGGGTACAAGATTTTCAAAGGTATGACTGACTGACTAAAGCAATTTTACACCCGTGCGAAGATAGGGCGTATCGATAACATTAAACAGTTGATAAAATATGTTGTTTTGTATAATTTATCTTTAAGGTTACTTTTATGGTTACTGTTCAAAAATCTGGTTACGTTGCGGATGCGGTTTTCTTTTTTTTATATTATGAAGTCAGCTAATAAACACACGATCCGTTTGATGGTAAATTAACCAGCCTATTAACGCTCGTGTTATCACAAGGATATCACTAGCGTGTCGCCAACCCTGTGAACTGAAGATTAGTCACTAGACTATAGTCACATTTTTCCAGTAATTTCAGTACCTCTCTTACCGTTCAGACCGGAGCACAGCAATGCGAACACTGCTATTTGGCGGTAGAAGCGGTGTGAATCAAGTACCAGACAATCTTCGTATGTAACTATCTCGAGTAATAGAGTAATTTTCGAAGATTAAAAAAAATAAGTTTAATTATATAACATAATTTACTTAGTATTTGTCACGAAATATATGGCAAAATATTGAATATTATCTGAGATAAAAAAAAATATTATTATCCTAAAACAAATCTTCCCATATAACATGTATTTTTTCATATACACCAAGATAAACTCACCTATATTTAGTACATCTCTGTTTTCTAATTTCGCAAGATAGATCCCATCGACTTGAATGGATGACTCTAAATCTACTCAAAAATTGCGCTCCACCACCCTGCACCCATTCATTCATCTGGACCCCAAAACCATCCCAGGTCAATGCTTCAAGATCACCCAGAAGCTGCCGGCTGTACCACACGATCGGCAACTTTGGTAGCACTCCCTTATTTGCAATCCTCAATCTCTCCAAAGCCTTCTCTAGAAAACCATCTCGATCTTCTAAGAGATGGAAGCAATTAGCTATCGAAAATATTCCATTGCTCAGATGAAATACATCGGTGACTTGAGTCAACTCCAAAATTTGCGAATAGATCAATTGTAATATATCGAATGTAGACTCATTCATCTTCAATCGTAAGCAAAGTGTGTTATCACAATTTCTAAAATTGAAGGGTTCTTCTTGTTTAGGACATATTGTATGGGGAGACCATGACCACGCCCTCCCAACCGGGCCGGGAGCAGCCACCTCTATCACCACTCGGATCCCTCTAACTCTAGCTCGATTGACAACCCCCTTAATGTCCGATTTTGTATACACCATTGATTTATCATATGCACCATATTGGAACAACTGTGGCGCTTCTGGTATGAACCAGGGAAAACTGGTTACGTCGGATATCCTCCAATGAAATGTATTCAATTTATTGTTACCCATAGCATCCAAAGTTCTCATTATATCTGGTACAGGTATATAATTTCTTGCCGTATCAATCATCAGACCTCTGTACCTGTAACTAGGCGCGTCCTTCACCAGGATATTAGACAAAGTGATCAAAGCGCCTGTACTTTGATCTACGACTATGAGCTGAGCCAATGTTTCTAATCCATGTCGGACACCGCAAAATGAATCAGATATTATTTTAATTTGTACTTGGTCAAATTTTGTTTCTATTTTGACTGTGTACGATTCATCTGTAGTGTACCTCAGTTTTGGATCTGGATCCGATTCCACGTCTATCAGTATGTTTGTTTTCTTATAAGAAACATCTTGACTTTTGTGTCCTTCGTTAATTTTCTCCAGTTTGATTAAATCTTCTATAAACAGTTTTAAGGCTCCCCCAACATACTTAGCAACGTTGCTGGATATCGGCTTTATCTTGTAGTCTAGTCTGTTCGTTGCAACATTTATAATTTTTTTGCTGAAGTAAGTATAGCCTATAGGTTGAGGCCATATCAGTGGTCCCGTGCACACCAAAATACATTGACTTATGGACGGATAGAAAACGCTGCTGTTCGGATTGTAAACTTTTTGACAATAACCTTTTTCGCAAGACCAAGCTGAACCAGTGGTGTAAACGCTGAAAATCATTTAAAGACACGTACAGACAATTCTACATCAAGTTCAAATATTGGTATTTCGGCAACTGACAGTAGCAGATGGTAGTAATACTATATGTGATTCTTTTGTTTTCTGATATCCATAACATCATCACGACAGCCATTGAAAGTCCACTGCTGGACGTAGGCCTCTCCAAGCAAGGAGGATTTTTGCTCGTAATTGCCGCGCTGGGCAAGCGTGTTGGCAATCGCAGAGCGCAGCTTTTGCGACGGGAATGCTGCTGCCCATTCTTGCGCTTTCGCATTTGAGCTGCACTGTTCTGGATGGATATACCGCTATCTATCGGTTCCGGTACTTTAGTCGCCTCTTACGACACCTGGTGCAGTGGGAGGTACTATTCTACTCTGCCGGTGCCTCACGGCAAGTGTAAATATCCGTAAGTGATTTAAGTCACTTATCTCGGAGTCATAAGAAGCTGAGGTACTCTAGTCTTTTTACAGTCATTTACCGGAATTGATAGATGGCGCTACATCCATCCAAAAAGCGAAGCTCAAATGCGAAAGCGCGAGAATGGGAAGCAGCATTCCCGTCGCGAAGCTACACTCTGCCATTGCCACCACGCCTGTCTTGCGCGGCAATTATGAGCAGAATTCCCCCTTTCTTTGGTAGGCAGGTAGGTTCCCCCTTTCTTTCTATGTCCACCAATGGACGTACTAAGGCTGCTATAATGACAATAATGAAACTCACTTGAACTCATCGTTAGATCGTCTTGTAAAGATGGTAGTCGACTGGCGATTTGATGGCCATGTGGAGAACAATACGATCACCGTCACCAACACCGACACAGTTGCCACCAGACACACATATACCTTCCAATTGAAGTAGAGGGGTCGTTTGCTGAATTTAGCGTGGAGAAAAGGGTTTATGAGTGAATATTGTGAAAATGCTTTGTGCTTATCTTTCAACGCATTGAAACAGAGGAAGCCAGAAGTTAAGCGTACTTAAAGTCTTTGTAAAGATAGGACGTAGTAATATTTGATGTATTTTAGCTGACCCGATTGACGTTGTCCTGCTTTAAGAATACTGGCCCTTATACTTTAATTTTTTCATGCGAAATGTTAACATGTAAACATGTACAGTAAGGTCACATTGGTCGGAATGACTGTAATTAATAAACAACATAACTCTAATAGCGATAAAACTGTTTTTGAACGTTACACGCTAAAATGCACGCCATTTTGTAAATCCCGCCATCTGTCAAACGACTAATACGAATAGTTATGTCAAACTACATAAGGATTCATTTGAAACCTTTTTATAATACTTCAGTTTTTTCCCAACAACTTACTAGATATTGTGTTTTATTTGAACCTTTTTCTGGCGATAACAAATTTTAATAAAAAAAACATTAGCATAACCGGTCCAGTCATTTACCCGCGAAACGTATGTTTATCATGAACAAATATGGCGACTATAAATTTCAATTTCACGGTTTCTATAAAGTTCCCAAAAAAATATTTAAGTCGGTTCCATAGGTTTAAACTTCAACCCGCATAAAACAACGGAGCATTAAACTTTCGGGACAAATAATAAAATTAATGAAATGTGACATCACTTATGATTTCCATCTCTCTTCGTCTTCTCAGGGTACTGCACAAGGTCAAACATCATACTCTTAGACATGATGGTGTCGAAGGAACTGCACGGGTCTGAAACACTGCACTTTGGACACGTGCAGTTGGATTTGCAGCCTGGAAATGGTGCAATTAGATTTTTTAATGAACTTAGCGTTATTTTGGATTCCAAATTTGATTATTTTTCCATATTATTATATCAAAAACAATACGATAAACATTAAGACGATACGGTCTGTTTGATGTTAAACGTGACGGTTACCGCCAAATAAAAGTGTTCGCATTGTTGTGTTCCGGTGATGAAGGGTGAGATAGGTAATATTAATTTGTAATGTAACATAATACTTTCAAGTTACAAGGTTGCATCGCGCTAGTGATATCCCTGTGATATTACGAACGTCTATAGGCTGCAGTGACGCTTACAATGCGCGAACTGCATGCTTGTTTTACGACCTGATAATAAAAAGGCTTCAGATATTCGTGTCAGAGATATCACTAGCATGTCACCAACCTCGTGAACTGAAGATACAATGTTACAGTTACCCAGTAATTTCACTGCCTCTCTCACCATTTAAACCGGAACACACCAATTTGAATTGCACTGCACTGCTATTTGGCGGAAATAGTTGAGAGTGGGCAAAATTCCCCATTTTTTGGAAAGGCCTATTTTCAGTTGTGGATTTCTAATAGCTGATATGATGATGAAATCCTAAGTTGCTCTTTATAAAAAAAAACCATCGGAATCGAGCCAGCCGCTTCGGATATAAGCCGACACAAGCAAATTAATGAAAAAAATCTGTTCTTTGGTTTCCTACTAATCTCTCAAATGGCTGTATAGATTTTGACAGGACTTTCAACGAACGATGGAAATTGTTATTTTTAGTAATCATTTATGCTACTATCATATTGTAATAAGAATGATGGTATTAATGCAAACAAAATACATTATTGTGAACAGAATCATGTTGGACTTAATTGTACACACAACACCAGACCAACCTTCACCAATCTGTCAGAATCCCACGATCGACACAAATTTTTATTTAGGTGTCATTGAATTCAAAAATGACTGTGAAATTTTGGCACATTTGAGTAGGTAGTTTTTTTTAGACCAGATCGACAAATAAACTTACAGCCTGCGTGACAGTATACGTCACCTTATCATTAGCACGTTGCCAACCTTGTGACTTGAAGATATTATGTCACATCATCCAGTAATTTCAATGCTCTATGATCGGTCGATGAGTGAACCATAAAAAATATAGTTTAAAAAAACACAAAAAATCCCGCTCTCAAAGAATATCGAACTGAATCGTAAAAAATATATAAAACTAGCTGTGCCCGTGACTTCGTCTGCGTGGAAAAGTTTTTTTTTGGTACCATACCTCTTTACCTTACTTTATATAAACTTTGAATGTCATGTTTATATATATCGAATCAATGGCTTAAAAAATAAGTTTCAAGTTTTTAACTCCAAAAATGTCCTTTTTCAGGGTTTAAAGATTGTCTATTCCAAATTTCATCAAAATCGTTTTAGAGGTTTAAGCGAGAAAGCGTAACAGACAGACAGACAGACAGAGTTACTTTCGCATTTATAATATTAGTCGGGATATAGTTTATAAAAAAAAACCGCTTTCCAAGAAAATATAACTAAACGTGAAAAATATATTATTATTATTGATACGAGCTAAAAATAATAACGAACGAAATATAAGGATAATGATATAAACTTATTTGTGTTATTACGAGTTGATAATTAGAACGATAAATTTATAAAATTAAATTAAATTCAGTTCATTTAAAGTGGATGGTAATGCAAAAAAAAACCGGTTACAATCAAACAAACATACATACAAGTGAAGTTAATCAATGAGTGTTAAATATTAATCTAGTAACAAGTGTACCAACTTAAGCAGTCTAAATTGTTAACCGCTTTCTTCTCAACACCAGACTGAGCGACGACCGTCGATTCTTCTAGAAAACCTGTTAGATTGTTTTGATCCGCATTATAATCCAAATCAGAAGAATCGTTAGACAGAGAGCTGTCGCCGACTTCATAGGGCAGGACTGTTAACGAAGATTTGAACTGAGAATTTGGTGGATGGAGGGTTTCCAATCTCGGTTCTCCCACCAAGTTTTCGGATTCGATTTTCTCTTCTGTATACGCGAGGTACTTGTTGGTTTTGGCCGAGCTGGCAGTTGCATCATAGGCCTCTGAAAGTATTAAAGTGGATTATGAGATCAGTTGGATGCCCACTGTTAGAAGCCTTTCAAAGAAAGGGGGAATTTTATAAAATTATGGTGGCAATCGCGGAACGTAGCTAACCAATTAAGTTGATGCCTAACGCCACCATGTTGCTTTTGGACTACGCTATTCAGGATATTTTTTACGGATATTTGAAGGGCCCGATAGCGCATATGGTAGTGCTCCTATCTTGTGCGACAAAGGTCGTGGAGCAAACATTTATGTGATGAATATTTGTATTTGTTCTGTGTCTGGGTGTTATTTCTATGTATTCAAGTATTATATTTTGTATTTCGTCTGTTGTCTGATATAATAGTCAAGTCGACGTAAAGGATGTCGTGAAAATTTATTTATTATATATTTCGTGTCACGTATATCACACACCAGTATAATTTAAATATAATACTTAAATGCATAGAAATAACACCCAGATATAGAGCAAATACAAATATTCGTCATGTAAGTATTTGGCCTGGGTGGGGATCGATGGTCGCCACCCAGGCATTTCCTCCACGACCTTTTCGCACAAGACAGGAAGGAACCAGTCGCCTCTTACAAAACCTGGTACAGGGTGAGGTACAACTATTTTACTCTGTTGGTACCGTACTGCATTATTGTTTCACTTAGTATTTTATTTTATTTTAAGTATGTATAATAGTATAAAAGAAAGGAATGTAAAGATGTTTTGGACATGCAGAAAGGATGGATGAAAATATAATGACTGCACAAATATATAGAGTTGAATTGAATGGAAGGGTTTGTATAGGATGAGCAGAACCAAGGACTGAAGCGAACATATCTTAACCAAGTAGAAGAAGTATCAAAGAAGGGCCAGGTCAGAAGTACCAAGAAGAAACGAGCGTGTATGAATAGACTAATGCGAGTAAGGGAAGCGAGAGAGGTTTGCCAAGATTGTTGTATAAGGAGATCCATAGTCTTTGCCTACCCCGATGGGACACAGGCGTGATGTATGTATGTACGTAGTATTTTTTTATTATTTATAATATTGTCTGACATTTATGCGTTTTACTCGTAAAGAAACTCGATATCTCGAGGTCTTCAAATCACGGTGGGAAGATAATCAAAATGTCCAACAAAAAATGGGAACGTTAACATACTTTTTATATTTTTTATTTACAAATTTGTTTAGACGATTGAAAAGTGCGCATGATAGGCATATTTTATTAAAAAGAATCTGAGTTGTGTAATTAGACTACTGGCTTCATTTATATTTGATTATAACGCGCTTTATATTAGCTTTAGTTGCGGGAATGTATGTTTGCATATAACTTTGACCTTTTGACTTTGAATCAGTCGATTTTGACCTTAGACTATAGACTTACAGATTTAATCAGAACTTTAAACACATATCAACATAAGATTACCTCATTATCCTGATCAGAAACCTCAGGATGAAATAATTCCTCTGTGTAAGAGCTAATGAGGTCACGCAGTCTAAGCATGCCTTTCTAATTTCCAGCTTAAGTACTCATCTAGTTAATATTATTTAACAATAAGTCGAACTAAAATGTGGAAAATAAAATATAGTTTTAGTAGTTTATAGTTTTAGTATTTAGTATTTTATACTAAAAAACACAAAAACTATCATCGTAGACCTTTTTCTCACGCGATTTTCTCAGAATACTTCTAGTGTTTTTTGTTATCATTAATTTCACCTTGTTTTTAAAAAACATTTGTTACTTTTTAGTTTGATGTATTTCAAAAGTGTGGTTTTTAGTTTTTTAAACAATATTTTTAGTTACACAAATAACAAAAGAGGCAACATACTTCTCATAACCACTGGCCTAATCATTGATGAGAGCTTTATTCGAATTCAGTTATTTGGATTACATTACAAAATAACACAATGCATATGTAATGCGTAGTAAAAAAAATACAGTGTCATTGCCCTCTAATGAGGTTGCGAAGTAATATTGTAGACCACGTCAAAATGTAATAATTATAGAAAAATGATAAATAAACACATTCGCAGAAGAAAGTGCGTGGAAAGAAATATAGAGGTAAGCCTTATACAATGATCGCCTGCATTGGTGCTTCAATATCACCTATTTCTACAGCCAAATAGCAGAGTTGCTATTGGTGCGTTCCGGTTTTAAGGGTGAGAGGGGCAGTGAAATTACTGGGTAAATGTGACCAGAAACGACAGATGGCGAAATCCATCCGAAACAGTGTAGCTCAAATGTAGAGGGTAGAGATGTGCAGCAGCATCCCCGTCGTGAAAGCTGCGAATTCCAACACGCCTGCCCAGTGCGGCAATTAGAGACGAAATTCCTCCTTTCTTGTTATAGTGGACCAGCTGTTGATGTTTTACGACAGATATAATGATGATCATCAAGGAAACGTTTAAAGTTTAACGAAAATGTCAGTTTATCAAAAACCCAACTGTTCTTTTGAATTTTCTTTTATGTTATAAAGTCATCAAACAAGCATACGGTCCTCTACGCCGTCACTTGTGTCATCACAAAGATATCACCGTGTCACTAACCTTGTGAACTGAAGATACAATGTCACATTTACCCAGTAATTTTACTGCCTCTCTCACCATTCAAACCGGAACACAGCAGTGCAAACATTGCTATTTAGCGGTACAAATAGATGAGAGTGAGGTACCAAGTTTGTCTACCTTCTTAAGAGGCCTACCTCTAGTCAATTGAAGTACAAAGAAAATTCTTACTTTTAATAGCATTATCGACATTATTAATGGTGGGTTCCATCTCAGAAAGGTTCTCGCAAAACCGGAGTATCAATTCTTGCTGGAGATTGTTTAACTTGCGCCGTATGTCCGAGTCTACTGCGCCCGCGCTCGAATTTGTGCAGCAATAGTATAACATCATTGACGTCATCACGTATAACTTCTTGGTGAAGTCTTTGGTTTCGGCTAGATGTCTGAAAGGATATTTATTCTAATAAAAATAAATCTTTATTACTAGGACATCTACTGCTACATAGGACTAGAGGACATACACAGACATGGCACATACACCGGCCTTCCAGGAACTTCCAAAAAAATCTGTCCACTATGTTCGTGCAACAAAATTGTCTATCTAACAAAATAAAATAAATAAACTCAAACAAAATCTCATATATTGACCTGTCTCCAAGCTACGTCGCTTAAAGCACTCGTGTTACAGACAACAGAGAAACTACAAGTATTATACTTAAATACACATATTTAAGGTACCGGCAGAGTAGAATAGTAGCTCCCGCTGTACCAGATGTCGCAAGAGGCGACTAAGGTACCAGAACCGACAGATGGTGGTATATCCATACAAAAAATTCAGCTCAAATGTACAGGGCGGGGATGGGCAGCTGCTTCCCAGTCGCGAAAGCTGGGCTGTGCGATTGCCAACACGATTGTCCAGCGCGGCAATTACGGGAACAAAAACCTCCTGTCTTAGAGAGACTATGTCCAGCAGTGGACTTATAATGGCTGCTATGATGACACATATTTAACACCCAGATACAAAACAAACACAGATAAAATTTTATGAATATTTTTCCTAAGTGGGGATTGAATCTACGACCCGTGGCGAACAGGATAGGTTCACATCTGCACTACCGGACCCGTCGAAGTTATTAAGGAAAATATTTCCTTAAAACAAAATAATCTTGATTCACAACTGATAATATACACACACACATATCATATATGCCTTGAGGTACCGGTAAAGAAAAATAGTACCTCCTCCTGTACCAGGTGTCGACAGATGGCGGTATATCTATCCAAAACAGCGCAGTGTCACATAATGGCAAGGATAGGCAGCTGCATTCGCCCCGCCAAGCTACCCTCTGCGTTTACCACCACACCTGCTCACCGCGGCAATTATGGGCAAATTCCCTCTATTTCAGAGAGGCAAATATCCACCAACTAAGTTATCAACTGAACACAGGTGAGTCCAAGTGTTTTAAGTCGAGTTGGTGGTAACCGGATATATTATTATTAAAGTTCAATGTAATGAAACAGTGCCCACACATTATCTACATACATTGACGAATTTATTATATGTTTAAACATGGATGACATGTGCTGGCCGTGTTTGGATCTCGTGAACTAATTTGTATCACGTCAATTAGGTATTGGCCTTTTGATCCGATAATATTGTACTGGGTTATCATAATACAAAAAATTATAAAAAAAAAGGCAAGCTGGTGTGGGTTGCGTGTTACAATTAAATTATTTCTATCGCAATTATAAAAATAGGGGTTGATAGGTAAATATTAAGGGTTCATGGTCTCTCATTTAATTTGTCTTTGCCGCGAAATGCTTTGGTCGACATTTCATCTCAAAAGGATATAAAAAAAATAATAGAAATATTTAAAGAAAACATATAACAAGTTAAATACCGGAATAACAGCTTTAAATAATATTTCATATTAAATATGTATGTATTTTAATGCCGGTACGGAGGTACCGGCAGAGTTTAATAGTACCTCCCCTGTACCAGGTGTCGATTATGGTAGCAGAACCGACAGATGACCTTAAATGCACAGGAGGGGATGGTCAGCAGCGATCTCGTCGCGATAGCTGCGATCTGCGATTGCCAACACTCGTGCCTAATGCGGCAATTGTGATAAAATTCCCCTTTCCTTGGGGAAGCTTTTGTCCAGCAGCGGATTTTCAATGGCTGATATGATTAAAGCAATGTTATAAAAAAAATAGTCCAAAAAAATAGTTTTAGGGACGACCTTACCAAATACATAAATTCAATTTAAACCCGTTTCGGAGGAGAATACTAACTAAAATTGTAACACTAGTTTTTTTTTTATGATATAAGACTAGCTGACTCGATAAACGTTGTCCTCTCAACAATATGCCATTAATGATTATCATCAAAAAATATCATCATACCAGTCATTTAAAATCCAATGGACATAGACCTCTCCAAGAGAAGGGGAATGTTGCCCATAATTGCTGCGCTGGGCAAGCGTGTTGGCCACCGCAGAGCGCAGCTTTCGCGACGAGGATGCTGCTGCCTGTCCCTATGCATTATGCCCTATGCATTTGAGCTGCAATGTTTTGGATGGATATACCGCCATCTTTTACGACACCTGGTACAGAGGAAGGTACTATTGTACTCTACCAGTACCTTATGGCTTGAAAAAAATTAAAAAATAAAAGCGACTTTAAATTTAAATGTGTAGCATCACATCCCTCAATGTGGATCAAACTATACACAGTAAACAAAAAGTTGTTAAAATCGTTTTAAAAGTTCTTTCCAGATAAACACCGTGTCACGAAATTGACTAAAGAATTAATTATTATCTACCCTTTAATCTTTTCAAGACTATACTGATTTGGAAGAGTATCGACCATGCTTAGTACCATGATATCATGAAAGTTCTGCACCAGGTGTAGTAGCAAGCGACTGAGACCCTAATCCGATGTAAAACTGACAACCTAAAACATCGTTATTGCAACATGATAAGGATGGGCAGCAGCATCTCCGTCGCGAAGCATTGCGATTGCGACCACGCCTGCCCAGCGAAGCAACTAAGAACAAATATACACCAAACCCTTTAGGAAACAAGACGAAATAAATTCACCCAACATCTCAAACATTGACGTGACTCCGAGCTAAGTCGCTTAAAGCACTTGTATTACGGATATCACAGAGGAGTCAAAAATGTATTACTTAAATACATATGTTAACACATACATCCAAAAAGAGACACAAATATACGTAATATAGATGATTGTCTTGGATTGTTATCGAATCCACAACCCTTGGTGCCCAAAAACAGGGACAAAACCGAATATGCCATCAGTTCCGACACAAATAACATGTCGCTTGTCGCAGTCTGTGTCGTCGCACGATCTCATCATAAACTGAAAAGTCTATCCTACGACATAAAATATCTCCAGAAGAATTCCAAGCCTTTAATCTTGTGTTTAGGAAGCGACTTATTTGCAAGAGACGGTTTTTTGTCACCTTTGACATTTCATATCTCGAGATACAAGCACTAATTGTGCATGTCACATAATTTTTAATGTAATAACAAATATAGGTATAAATATATACATTTTTTTAGTATCAGGTTCCTTTTTTGTTCGTCGTTGCGACAACACGAGCGTCCGGAAATTTAAACGTACCTGAGATGGTCTACCAGTACAAGTGTTTCATAATAGATGACACTGATCAATGAATTGACAATACCATGGCTAAATCTATTATGTGATAATATCATCAAACCAGCTATTGAGAGTTCACTGCTGGACATAGGCCTTCCCAAGAAAGAGGAACTTTTATCCATAATTGTCGCGTAGAGCACGACTTTCGCGACAGGGATACTGCCCATCCCAGCCCTGTCCACCTGAGCTACATTATTAGGGATAGATATACCGCCATCTGTCGCTTCTGGTACTTTAGTCGACTCTTACGACACCTGATACAGAGGGAGGTACTATTCTATCTTGCTGGTACACCACGGCTGGCTTAGATTTCCCTTCAACACAAATAAATCTTTCGCTTTTTTATCTATAATTGCCGCGGATAATTTGAACGAACGGTGTCAATCAATTATACATTCCAAATCCACAACATTCGACTGACTTGATACTTCAAGACATAATATATAATAGAATAACACTTCAAAGGTTCAAGTTTTCATCAATTAAGTATTTGAAAAATGTATTTTTTGCAGTGTTAATGCGTAAAGGAAACAAAACAATTATGTTTATTACGTAAAAGTAGTGAGCGCTGGACGTAATGTGGATGATTCTCAGGTTCTCCGAAACCACCTTGGAGACCACGTACTACCAAGCGCAGTGTAGGACAGGACGTCCACCTTTGGCAGACGATCTGCTTAAAAACATAGGCAGCATACAACCGGTCCTTATAGAACTACTTTTAATTGGGAATCATTATGGTAGTCATAACAGCCGTAAGACGTCCACTGCTGGACAAAGGCCTCCCCAAGAAAGGGGTATTCTTGCTCTTAATGGCCGCGCTGGGCAAGCGTCTTGGAAATCGCAGAGCGCAGCTGTCGCGACGAGAATGCTGCTACTCATCCCCGCCTTGTACATTTAAACTACACAGATTCGGGTGGATATACCAACAACTGTCATCTGTCGGATCTTTCACCTTAGTCGCCTCTTACGACACCTGGACAGAGGGAGGTACTATTCTACTCCGCCGGTATACATATTTACTATCAATGAGTTTCTTGTGGACATGGAAACTATTTTTTTGTTTACAATTAAACTTATATATAATATTGAAGTTATTATTCCGATTTGTCAATGATAAGGGTGTCATCGGTCATTTGTTCTCACGTTTTGCTCCACGCAAAGTAAATATTTATGATTGTGGTCATCACATTAGGCAACGATAAGTATTTCACAATTTTTTTTAAATATTGTAGGACCCTTAAGGTGCGTTCAAGTGCGCTTTCGATTAGAAATTTTACAACCTAATGAAACGTGGAGTACCGATGAAGAAGACCAATATCTCCTTTGTACCAGGTGCCGTAAAAGCTAATGTACAATAACCACCAGATGCATACATACATCACGCGTGTTCCATCGGGGTAGGCAGAGACTATGGATCTCCACTTGTTACGATCTTGATATATCTCTCTTGCTTCCCTTTCTCGCATTAGTCCATTCATACACCTTCGTTTAATCTTTGTACTTCTGACCTGGCCCTTCTTTAATACTTCTCCTACCTGGTTAAGATATGTTCGCCTCGGTTGTCCCATACCAACCCTTTCATTCACTTCCGCTCTATGTATTTGTGCAGCCATTCTATTTTTATCCATCCTTTCTACATCCATCCAATAGCTTTGACAGCTATTTTAACATTTATTTCTCCATTGTTGTCAAAACATCATCTTTTACATCACATCGATCTTTTATTACAGATAAATAATATATATAAATATAAAAAGCCACCAGATAAACAAAAATAATAATAAATACCCACATAACATCTCATACATTGATCTGACTCCGTGGCAAGTCGCTTAAAGCACTTGAGTCACGGACGCCAGACAGCAGAAGAATCGCAAATATAATATTTAAATACATATATTTAACACCCAGACATAGAACCAATACAAATATCATCATATAAATATTTGCTTTGGGTGGGAATCGAACCCATGACCTCTGGTGCACAAGATCACAACCATGTGCCCCATCAGGCTCGTCATTGGCGTTAC
Organism: Heortia vitessoides; assembly: GCA_020976665.1. Classification (NCBI taxonomy): domain Eukaryota; kingdom Metazoa; phylum Arthropoda; class Insecta; order Lepidoptera; family Crambidae; genus Heortia; species Heortia vitessoides. The sequence goes on from JACJUM010002842.1 coordinate 8,797,795, forward strand.
AGATGGCGTACAGCGTAACACGCAAGGCGGGTCTGAAGAACAGCATCATTTATCCTGTCACTGGACTGCTCTTTCAAAGAACATTGACGTTTACTAATGGACAACTCTTAGGCCCGGAACTTGGCTTGTGGAATCGTGTTAATCAGATGTTAGTTGTAAGCTCACCCGATACCACTCTCTAACAAAGAAACAGAAGGAGTCCTGTCATATTGCAGCACGCATTCTCTCAATACCGTGGGACATCGACAGAGTGTAGTACCTCCCGTATACCAAGTGACGCATGAGGTGGTTGAGGTACCAAAACCAACAGATTACGGTATATCCATCCAAAACAGTGTATGGATGGGCTGTACTATTTCTGTCACAAAAGCTAAACTCTGGGACGGCCACCGCACTTAAAACTTGATTCAATTACTTCAATATATGTATGTAAAATTATTGTACATTAGTTCTTAAGTGTGAAGGAGAAAAATTAATATTGTTATTATTATTGCCAACACGCTTGCTCAGCGTGGGCTTTTTTATAGGCGAATTTTCAAAAAAAAAATAGGCGAAATCCCCCCTTTTTGGGGAGTGTGGGCGTGGACACATAGGTGTCCAGCTGTGGACTTCTTTTAACAGACATGATAATTCTGTCAATTACACCAACTATGAAATGAAACACTCAATGTATTGTCAGTTATGAAAATCACAATGTTATGTTAGATTTATTTTTTTCTTTTACATTAACCTTCTCCTGAAAAACACCAAATACAAAATCAACGCGGATTGATGTTGCTGACAGACTAGTTTAAGGTAATTCTCATTTACATAATATGTGAAATGACTCTACATCCGTAGGGTCAACAGGTTCATCAGTATGATGAGTATAACAGAATGTAGTATTTTCAATTTTTGAAGCATAACTGTTTTTGTATATTTATTTTTTGACGATTTGCTTACTTGTTTGTTTATTCACTTGTTAACTTGAGTTTTAGTTTCAACATATACGAGTAGATTACCTGTTATTTGCCCCAACTTTGTACGGGTGGACGATTGTTTGATAAATTTGGGTTAAACATATATGGATTGCCTAAAACTGATCATAGCTTTGAAATTTTTGTACCCACGATATAACACACCCAAAGTAATTTTATGTGGTTTCATAATTTGGATTACAATATTGAAATATTAGTAGGGATCCCTAATTTTTCTAGTTTAAAAAAAATAGCCTTTGTTACTCAAAAATAATATAGCATTCTAAAGGTGAAAGAATTATTGAAAACAGTGTAGTAGTTTGCGTTTATTTACAAATAAATCTTTCTTTTCTTAATAAATACACACCACACCTCATACATTGACCTGACTTCGTGATAAGTCTTGTGTTACGGACATTAGACAACATAGAAATCACAAATACAATACTTAGATACATATATTTCGCACCCAGACACAGCACAAATATCATCATATAAATATTTGTCCTGGTTGGGGATCGTACCCACGGCCTTTCGCGCACAAGACAAGTTCACTATTATCTGTGCCATCGAACCCGTCAAACATCGTTTCCTCTTCATAATATTAGTGTATATTATCCGCAAAAAGCTGGGGCGAATTACTAGTCAACAAATAAACAATTTGTACAGAAAGCCTTTTCCGTCAGTCAATGTTCCACCGATAAAAGAAGTGATTACTATTTTCCATCAGTAATTCAAAAACAATTATTATCCGGCCTTGAAATCTTCAATGAAACCAGAAATAATAAATTTCTTAATATTGTGTAATACTCAATGATGATAACCGTAGTTACAACTAACAGATATGGGTAATGTAGTTAATTGGTGGCAAGATAAGTATATTGTACCTAAACTTATATCGATTTATATATATATATAAGTTTGGGCACCTTTATATCGCATGCAGCAGGCACTTAATGCAGTCCTCATGTCTCATCTGGATTTTGACGTATTTGTTGACAACGTCAAATCATTAATTATTAATATATTATTCGATGTAGGAATAGTTAAATTTTTGTTATAACTTTATAATTTTGTTATTGGGATAAGCCCTATATGTTAATAATATATAAATAAATATACTATCTCTCCCGGCAAAAGCTGATCTACCATAACAATTATGAAAAAATATTAACTTACTAAAATTACTATTAAAAATAGGGGTTGGTGATAGAAGTGTAAACACAAGGTTACAAAAAAATATAATTTTAATAAATGTTGGGAGGTGGCCAACCCTATCACTTAGGGGTATGAAAAATATCTAGAAGTCGATTCTCAGACCTACAGAATATGCTTATAAAATTTTATAAGGATCGGTCAAGCCGTTTCCGGGGAGTACAACACTGTGACACGAGAATTTTGTTTGTTACACTAGCTGTCCCGGGAAATATTTTTCTGCCAACTAAATTATATAAAATTACTAAAATGACTATGAAAAAATAGGGGTTTGTAACAGAAGGGTAAAAATTTAGACTTGAAGTATGTATTCGTGTTTGCTAAATAATAATGAATAAAAACAAAAAAGTTGCTAAAAAAAACCTCCCTTTACATGTAGGGGGATGAGAAATAGATGTTGTCCGATTCCGAAATGGAACCTTTATCACCACCGGATTTCCTTGCAGCTTCTTATTTGGTGACTGGTGTAATGAACCGACATTGAACTTGTATTAAAACCTGTCGGATGCCAGCAGACTAGTTTAAGGTATACCTAATTTACATAAGTCAGATGACTCTTATGATCCAGTGGGGTCATCAGGGTCAACATTCTCATCACCATCATTACAGCCATTGGAAATCCACTGCTGGATTTGCCAATAATTGCCGCGCTGGCCAGCGTGTTGGCAATCGCAGAGCGCAGCTTTCACGACGGGGATACTGTTCATCCCCGCCCTGTGCATTTGAGCTGCAATGTTTTATAATTGCGGCTATTATGGGCAAAATTCCCCCTTTTTTTGAGAGGCCTGCAGTCATTGGATGTCCAGCTGTGGACTTCCAATGACTGTAATGATGATGAAATCACTCTTTTATCAGCTTTAAATACGCGGTTAATTTTAATTTTTATATTTTTTGTTTGGCGTTTGGTTTATCTTGCTGTAACCATCCATCTATCAAAAGAGTAGTGAACGCGTATATATTAGAAAATACTATTACAAATATCACGTTTTTCTAGTTAGCCCTTTTTGGTGACTCATATAATAAACCTGCATTAAGCTTAGTTTTAAAACTCGTTTAAGTTAGGTCTAATGAACATTATATTAGATGACTCTTTTGACTCAGTGGGGTCATCAGAGTCATCAGTAATACGAGTATTTATTTTTCTGATGTATTATTTTTTTTTTGACGGTTCGAGTGCACTTTTATTAAGCCTATTTCGATAAAGAATACTTTGAGTTTGAGTTCGTTGCATATAATTGTTTGGTATTCGAAATACGGAGATCACCCAATGCACCATAGGGCTATAAAATACTCCCGAGGGCAAAATGAATGGTAATTCTTACCTTAATCTTAGTATCGGGTATTTGTACTTAAGAAAAGACTCGACATCCTCATTGGTCAGGATAGCCATATCAATCAAATCGTTGGATATATCTTCTTTGTATTTGTTTGTCACTTCTACCAAGCTTCTTAAGTCTAGATGCCTCACTTTGATGGACGGGTTTACGCATTTGTTAATCTGTTAAAGGGTTAGGAAGTTAAATAACTATTATTTAAAAATGTTGGGTACTATCAGCACAGATGATGACTGAGATACCGGAACCGATGGATGCTGATATCCACCCGAAACAGCGTAGCTCAAAGAGGGTGGAGTTGGACAGTAGCTTTAAACAGATTGCCACCACGCCTGCCCAGCACGGCAATTATGGTCAATATTTCTTTTGTTGTTGCAGTGGACACATAAATATAGTTTCAAGACCCATCTGGTGCCGGCACGCTCGTATTAAAGTAGAACACTCAATGACCTATTCGTTTAAATGAGTCTTATAACACCATAAGGTTATCAAGGTCATCAGTAATTTATGTAATATTCTAATTTGCATATTATCAATATATTAATGATATTTTTTGTTGTTTTGACGATTTGAAAGTGTCTATGATAGGGTATTTTAAAAAAGACATATTTGCCTTTGTATTAAACCATAGACACGAAAATTTGTATGGATGTTTGTTACTCTGTCATGCCTGAGCGGGCTAACTAGATGCAATATGAAAATTTGGCACGAGAGATTATTAATAAACTGTAATTCATACGCTACTTTATATCTCTAAAACAGATTTCCGTAGGTTATATTTTTCTTTTTTTTCTCTCTGAGGAATCGGCCCGATACATTTCATAGTTTAGTCTGACAGAGAGCGACACGCACGTTCTTTCCAGAACAACTAAAGTCCCTCAAAGATAAAAAAAATATATAAAGTACGGACCTCACTGATAAAGTCACGGACGGAAATTTAGTTAAAAATAACTCGCATGAAGGTAAGAGTCGATGTAGCCTATATACGCTCGTGATATCATAAGGATATCACTGGTGCGCCGGCAACCTTGTGACCTGAAGATATTATGTCACATTACCCAGTAATTTCACATCATCAGAAAAATGATATTAACTAGATATATACTAAAACTAGGTTGGAAAGAGGTACTAATACCATGGAATAAACATAATCTCACAGCACCCACAAGTCTGCTCCTAAAATAAAAAAACTAATTCAAAAATTCAAAGGCAATTGTGTGAGATTTTACAAAAAAAAATCCCAAGTAGAATAAGTAGCCTTGGCCCTGAATAAATTCAAGAAATATGTTAGACTTAAGCTGATCTCAAAAGTTAAAATAATAAATAAATAAAAAAAGTCCAACAACATCTCAGCCATTGATTATCCTGATTCCGTGATAAGTCAATTAAAGCACTTGTGTTACGGACATCAGACAGCACAGGAATCCCAAATATACTCTGGGTATTTAATTATTATATTAGTATTTATTAATATATTTCCATTTAAAATTTGTCCTGGGTGGGGATCGAACCCACTGCATCTGCGCCATCGGGCATATCAATAAAAGTTTTATCGTTTACATAATCTTTAACACAATACCAAGCTTATAACGGGCCCGATGGTGCAGATGGTAGTGATCCTATCTTGTGTGCCAAGGGTCGTGGGTTTGATTCCCACTCAGAGCAAATATTTATGTGATGATATTTGTTTTTTTTATGTCTGGGTATTAAATATATGTATTTAAGAAGTATATTTGTGATTCCTTTCTTGACTGTCTATTTGGTGGTAGAAATAGGTGAGAGGGAGGTACCAATGCAGACGACCTTTTTTATTATTTCAGGTGAGTCGCATAATGAACCTGTAATAATCATAGTCTTGAGTAGGCCCAATAAAATTATCTTGTGTTAGATAACTTTATGAACCTAGGGTGATTAGGGTCATCGTCTGTATTACCTATAACTATGCAAATAATAACTTTCTTATTGAAAATATTAATGTTATTATTTTTTTTTAATAATTGACTTGACTTTGACGACCTTTGCAAGAGGTCTGCCTCTAGTATAAAGATCTAAAATATCTAGAACACTTTTCACAAATTGTTTTTTTTATTCCAACACAAAAGACCAAGAGATCCAAAGATCGAGGCTCATACCATAGCTATGAAACTACTTTCAGTAATAATTAAAACGCTGAAAATAATGTTTCTCGTCGTTTCTTCGCTGAAATACCACAAATATTTCACGATCAAAATGATCCAAATCTGTACATCCATTCTTAAATTTCAGTGATACAAACGTACAGCATCTTATTTGTGTATATATACATTGATAAATAATTGCAGCGAGGTACCGGCAGAGCAGAATAGAACAAGTCGTAAGAGGCGTCTAGCACCAAAACCGATAGATGGCGGTATATCTATCCGAAATCCATCCGGCGATGGGCAGCAGCAGCCCCGTTTATGGGCAAAATTCCCCTTGTCTTGGAGAAGCCTATTCCAGCAGTGACTTTAAATGGATGATGTGATGGAATAGATAATTACAAACCCAATTCAATAAAAGCATGGTCCACTTCTTCTCAATGATCTCTAGTAAGCAATCAGAACACGACGCTTCGACAGATGACATCTCATTGACTCGAATGACGGAATTAAATAAATAATAAATATATTTATAAATTTGTAAAGCTGTACATGTGAGTGATTAAGAATTGTCAATAATATGAAACACATAGACAAAATGGATTAAAAAAGTAAGTGTATCATAGACTTCTAAAGGTTGGAAAAAAGAAGGAAACATTTATGATTATTGCCAGATTTTTATTTGATCAAGTTCTTAATAAATATATTTTTTTTTTTACTCGCGTTGTTTCCTTTGCCATCGAAGTTCTGGGATAATTATCATTGCAGCCATTGGAAGTCCACTGCTGGACATAGACCTTCCCGGGAATTGGGGAAGTTTACCGATAATTGTCGCGCTGGGCAAGCGTGTTAGCAATCGCAAAACGCAGCTTTCACGGGGTTGCTGATGAACATCCCCATCTTGTGTATTTAAGTTGCACTGTTATGGGTGGATATACTGCCATCGTCGGTTCTGGTACCTTAGTCGCCTCTTACGACACCTGGTACAGGGGGAAGTACACGACCCTTGGCACGTAAAATAGGATGACTACCATCTGCGCCATCGAGCCCGCCAGAAGCTAAATAGACTATCGCCTCTTATATCCTTTTCAATGAAAAGTCTAATGTCAATGTATGACTTGCGGTCTTCTAGCAATTAACAAGTATCCTTTACCTACCTCAATTATAAAATACCGCGCTCGCGATACGCAACGAGAAATTAATTTATCGTCCGATATAGGTAACTAACGTCCGATAAAAATTACCTACATAACATTGCTCAATAGATGTTGGTGTAATCGTTTCTAAATTGCCTCTGCAAGGGGTAAATGTGTTTGCCGATTATAATTTAATTGAACAATGGCTATACATATTTAAATGTGGTATGCCGTTAAGATTTTCATGAGTTTCGTTATATTTTTTATTGTTGTGAAAGATAATGGTTTATGTTGCAAAAAGTATTTATTAAAAAAATGTATTATGTCCATATTTTGAGGCCTGTATCACAGTTTTTAACTAACACAGCATGCAGAGTTGCAATATAGGAAATGTGTATGAAACATTTAATAAATAAATAATTAAAATTAAATTATAAATTCCTTCAACATCTAATATATTGACCTGACTCCGTGGTAGCTTAAAGCACTTGTGTTACGGACGCCACACAACAGAGTAATCATAAATATACTACTAACATTCATATATTTAACACCTAGACACAGAACAAACACAAATATCATGATATAACTATTTGCTTTAGGTGGGAACCGAACCCACGACCCTCACCACACAAGATAGGATCACTAACATTTGTGCCCGTCGTATTATAGTTAACTAGCAGAGCCCCGTGGTTTTAGCCGCATTAAGTTGTAGAACCAACCTAGTATCATTTATCCTACGCTGTTATTCCTAGCGTCATGTTATATGTATAGCCTATAGCATTCACCGACAATTCGACTATCTAACACTGATTTTTTTTTAAAAAAGCAGAATAGTTTGTTTTAATAATCAAACTATTCTGCCTTATAATATGTATAGATTATCTTCTATAAATATTATGATGAGGAACGAATTGATTGTTTGTTTGATGCGGCTTAACTCGAAAACTACAAGGCCGATTTTGAAAATTCTTGATTGAGACCATGATTTAGACCACATACAAAGGTCGTCTGCATGTGCACTTCACTTTCACCTATTTTTACCGCCAAATAAGAATGTTCGCATTGCTGTGTTCCAGTTTGAATGGTGAGAGAGGCAGTGAAATTACTGGCTAACGTGACATAATATTTTCAAGTCACAAGGTTGGCAACGCGCCGGTGATATCTTTGTGATAATACGAGCTATCTACACAATACGATCTATATAGGCTGCGGTAACGTTTACTATCATGCGGGCTTTTATTGTCAACCGGATCTAATCTAAATTAAAAAACTAAATATAAGTTATTTAAATTGTTTAAATGTAAATTTGAATCTAATTCAATCCATTTACCGTCATAACAGCAGTCGTAGACCATCCACTAATGGACAACGGCGTCTCTAAAAAAGGATATTTTTGCCCATATTGCCGCACTGGGCACGCGTGGTGGTAATTGCAGAGAGACAATTGGTATATGGGGAGGTATTATTCTACTCTGCCGGCTAATTTAAATATACTTATGTTCGTTTTGTAAAAAAAGAAAAAATATTTTTATTTATGTATTTCTTGGCATCTTTGTTGTTATATTAATATATAGTATTAATATTTAATTTTTTTTTTATGAAGTATTAGTACACGTCGGAATGTCCTATCACATTTTATTTATTTATGTCCATTCAAAGGTTGCCTGGTAGAGATCGCTCTGAGCGACAAGGCCTCCAATTATAATATAGTTTGTAAGTTAAATTTTTTCTTAATATAATTTTATGTGTACAATAAAGAGTATATTATTATATTATTATTTTGTACAAACGTATAGAAATACAAATCCAGTTTACATATAATATTTTAGTTCGGTACCGGCAGACAGCCCTGAGGTACCGGCAGAGTAAGATAGTACCTCCGCACATGAACCAGGTTTTGTTAAACTGAGGTACCGGAACCGACAGATGGCGGTATATCCATCCGAAGCAGTATAGTTCAAATGCAACAGGGCAAGGACTGCAGCCCAGCTCAACGCGGCAATTATAGCCAAAATTCCTCCTTGCTCGGGGAAGCTTATGTCCAGTGGACTTTCAATGGCTGATGTGATGTTGATTTTATTTCTGCCGCATCTATTTACTTTCGAAAATATAACACAGCCTATGTTACTTAGGAAAGAAGTACCTCTATAATGGAGAAAGAATTTTTAAAATCGGTTCATTCGTTTTTCAGTTACTATATCCTCATTAAAATATTAGTATAGATAAATAAAAAAATGTCTTTCATAGGAAAATAGAATCAAGATGAAACAATAAGTAGTCTTTTTGCGCGAAACAATTACAAAGCGTGAGTGATTCTCTTTGTTGAAGCCTTAGTTACGGATCGGAAGGTAACCTTAAAATTCTGCCTAGTGAATTACCCTTAAAAAAAACACAATAGGACGTTGTAGCATGGCTGCACAGACGGACTGTAGTCGGTATTATATAATAACCGACCGTGACGAAAAGTGACTGTGGTTTATCTGGGTCAAGTTTTCAAGTCCATCGAACTATATGCATCGGTTGTTTCTTTGTTTTGTAGCTAGCTTTGTTCTATAGTGTTTGCTCGCGGAAACCGGTGAAGTAGGTTATGTTTTTCCTTGGGGTTCAAGCTAGTCACTAGCAATGTGGATAGACGATCTGATTAAAATCGCAGGATCGCGCTGGACGCAGGCTGCATACGATCGTTCCTTTATTGATCACTTGGAGAGGCCTGTGTCTAGCAGTGGACGTTTTGCAGCTGATATGATGATGATGATGATGAAGCTAGCACGTGGTGAAGTTACTTAATATCCCTTAGTCGTTGATGAATGGATGAATCGGTAGATAACAAACGGACAAACATGATACCATCTTTTCTCTTTTCTAATATTATTTCAATGGAATGGTACTCAGAACAAACATTTATATGATGAATATTTATATGTATTTGTTCTGTGTCTGGGTGTTAAATATTTATTATAATATTATATTTGTGATACATATGAAATAAATTAGGGTATAAAGTAAGTGATTTAACTTTCTTCGGGTCAGGTCAATGTATAAGATGTTGTTTAAATTTTTTTTTATTATAGACATAAAAGTTTGACAGTATGGATGTGTGCATATGTTTGTAACACTTTCACGCCCAAACGACTGAATGGATCTAGATGCAATTTGACACAGTCATTATATATAGTATTGAATGACATATAGGCTATATTTCAACTCATAAACCTGTTCCGGCGGAATAGATTTTGCTTGTTATTTTTCTATACGAATTAGCCACGAATCTTTGCACAGTTTTACTATCGGTGAGGGACAATTATTAATGGTGACCACTGCTGGACAACGGCCTCCCTAAGAAAGGGGGAATTTTTACCCATTATTGCAGAACGCAGCTTTCGCTACTTGGGAATGCTGCTGCTCAATATTGCCCTTTGTATATAAGCTATACTGTTTCAGAGGCATATACCATCGACTGTCGGTTCTGGAACCTTAGTCGCCTCTTACGACACCTGGTACAGGTGAGGTATCAGCTACTAATAAATTAGTAATCGTGATCTCCGCTTGCCAGTGTGTAAGTGGCCATGGCCAGGGCACTCAGCCCTGCCCATTGCCACTTTTATTTGCTAATCCATTAAGATTAGATCTCGTAAAGATGATCCATGCAAATAGCTCACTAAGCAATTGATAATTTCTAGTAATGATCCGGCGTCTCATAGACACCCATATCATCGCAATGATATCACTAACGTGTCGCCAAGTTTGTGAACTGAGGATACTATGCCACATTACCTAGTAATTTCACTGCCTCTTTCACCCTTCAAACAAGAACACAGCAATGCGATCACTGCTATTTGGTGGTAGGGATAGGTGAGATTCTAGAGCCATCGATGTCAGAATTGGAACTAAGAATTAGAAGGTTAATTAGTGCATCTATTTTATATTATTTTAAGATATTTATCCAGCCATAATATTGTAAAATATGGCGCGCACTGACCTCTTCAAGGTCTGTGTTGACTAAAAAGGCAAGAAGTACATTTGATATGTATAAATTATTTAATAATCAGAAACTGGAAACCATTTTTGGATTTATGGATGCAACTTAATTTGTATATCACATTTTGGGAAGTCTGTAATAATTTTTAGTTTATACTTCATTGCTATATTCGTTAATTAAATTTTTGACTATACCTTATAACAGACGCAAAGGCCAAACATTATTTTTATAAATTAATGTTATATTGGCTCGGTGGTACGATGGCGGTATGCCATAGGTCGTGAAATTGATCCCCTTATACAACAAATATTTGTGTATATACCGTGTTTTGGAGTTAAATGTGTATTAAAAAAAATATTTGTGATTCTTCCGTTGTACAATGTCCGTAATCGGAGTCAGGTCAATATATGATATAAACCCACCACCACCACCCAGACCCTGAACAAACACAAATGTTTATCATATTTATGAGACATTATTATCGTGGGTGGGGATCGAAACCACAACCCTAGACGCATAAGATAGGATCACTGCCAACCGCGCCCTCAGACCCTTTAACAATATGAGTATTGTAAATGGAAATGGCAACAATACAGGATGGAACAGGATGGGAAATAGCAACAATATCCTGGACCCAAATCTACGCTATTTTTTTTTATTCGACCAGGTCTGCATGGTACAGTCTGCGTAATAGAAAGTCGCCCTCTAGACGTTCGTAATATCACAAGGATACTAGCTTGTGCTAAGCACTAGCGCATTGCCAACTATGAGACTTGAAGATATAATGTCACAGTTCCCAAAATTTCACTGCCTCTCTCATCCTTCAAACCGGAACACGAAATGCGAACACTGCTGTTTGGCGGTAGAAATAGGCGAGAGTGAAGTGTATGCAGACAACCTTTTTATGAAGTCCACAATTATTAATTCATATTATATTACAGTTTAATACTTTCTCATGTCTTTCTAACACATAAACTCGTTTCCCGCACTCTTGGGTTTTATCCATGGACCTCCATGCAGCGGTAAAACCAAGCCCGCATCGAGTGAAATTAGTTGAAAGATGGCAGCCGAGGATTCCCACTTTAGTAATGGGAATTTCCGCATATCCCGTGTATAAATGGAATTACTTACTGCATTAATAAAATTTAAATAGCCTAATAATTTTTAGGTTTAATTTTTTCTTTTCCTTGATTATTATTTATTGTTTAAATAAAAGTAAAAATCAAAACAAACGGTAATTGTGGTTTATCCCTAATACATGGACTATAAGCAATCGCTTTTTATAGACCTATTTCGAGTGGACAGATAATCTGACTAAAACACTTGGGAAGGATTTGATATTATAGCACATGATTTTGATCTATATGGTCGGGTTCAGCAGTAAATATCAGTATCATACCTGCCATTCGTTATCTAAAGCTGAATATATAAGATGAGCCTCCCCAAGAGATCCTTCCTAAGGAGGCCTATGTCCAGCACTTCATCTCAATAATTGGCTGGACAAGCGTTTTGGCACTCGCAGAGCGACGGGGATTCTGCTGCCCATTCCCGCACTGTTGCATTTGAATAATGCTAAAGATGGAAATACCGCCGACTGTTGCTTCCGGTACCTAAGTCACCTCTTACAACGCTTGATACAGGGAGAAATTCTACTCAGCCGGTACCACACGGCTTTGGATTTATTGACATAAAAAGTCAATTTAATAAAACTATTATGACAATGCCTATTTTGATAGATTGTAATTAATGAATAAGCAGCTCTTTGCGCAGGTTTTCCCAGAAGGAATTAATACAGGGTTCTTCAAAAAGGGAGGGAACTAGTTTTTTAATGTGTCGATAACAAGTCCATAATGCCTAGGTATTGTAAACACGCGGGTAAAAAGCGGACGGCGAGCTTGTTTGCCATTTTTTATTTTTATATAGACTCTAGCACCGCCATGCAGTTTCATCCGCGTTAAATTATAGAATGATCATACAAACTTCGCACCCCTGTTTTACCCCCTAAGGAGGTTCAAAAAAAGTGCTTCTCTACGTTTTAAAAGAAACCCTGTATAAAATTTCAATTTTCTAACCCTTATAGTTTAGGCCCTGCATTGATGAGCCTGTCAATCAATCAGTCAGCTTCTCCTTTATATATAGATAAAGAATACTCTACCACTCACTCACGAATAATCTTGTCTAGGTACTGATAATATATTGCCCTTTGGTATTTTATTTTTGTTAAGCCTATAAAATAATTGACAAAATTAGGGGGAATGGCACTTTATTTGAACCTTCTTCGGCCACTAGGTTGAAAAAAAAAACAAATGCTTCTTTACGCAAATTGTGTTTTATTAGACTGGTAACTTATAAATGTCAGAAAGCCATGTAAAATACTTTTTTTAAATAAATTATTATTATTATTATGTACTAGATAAGTAATATATACTTTAAATTATTTGATTTCTACAAAGACAAATCATCAGTCAATTCTCTTTACTAACGTACGAACATGAACAAAGAAACGAGATAAAAATCTCAAATGAGTCCAATTGCACACTAATGTGAAACTAGACACGAATGACCTTGACATTGGCTTGACCTTGGTCGCAAGTGCAAGCCCCAACGGCGAGGTCTTATTAATTTTTAGCATTGCACTTATGACTAGATCATTAACTGAGGTACCCAAATATGTATGGACATTGCGTAATGTAATTCAGTTGCATAAATCATTTTCAATTCCCTATGCAAATCAATGTTTTACACATTGTCTACTATAAAATGTGCTGGCAATAGTTTTCTACTCCGTTCATGTAATATCACTGCATATTATATATAAAGTCGCTTTGATCTGTCTTTATGTATGTTTAGATCTTTAAAATCACGCTACGGATATTGTAACGGTTTTTTTAATAGACAGAGTGATTCAAGAGGAAGGTTTATATGTATAATACATGCATAATATAGTAGAGAAACACCAATCAATGTAGAGTTTTCTTTTGTGATGTCGTAAATAAACACATTTATTTGCGCTTACATTGCAAACTTTGGCTGAAAACGACGAGATTGATCAAAATAATGTACTACAGTATTGTATACCATAAATAGATCTACAAAACAGTTCGCAGCGGAATATTTATTTTTTAAGGATAACCCACGAAAATAATTTTTTTTCGTCATTACACATGTACAAATCGGGAAGCTAATTACAATATTATTTCATTAATTGATAGTTATATTAGTAATAAATAGCATTAACAAAATTTTATGACGGGCTCGATGGCGCAAATGTAGTGATCCTGTCTTGTACGTCAAAGGTCGTGGGTGCGACAAATATTTATGATAATATTTATGTTTGTTCTGTGTCTGGGTGTTAAATATATATTTTTTAAGAAAGTAAATTTGTGATTCGTCTGTTAACTGATGTCAACACAAGGGCTTTATACGACTTACCACAGAATCTGGTTAATGTATGAGATGTTGTAGTAATTTATTTATTTAATAAATCTCCAGGGAACAGTACCTACTCTTGTGAAACCATGGAGCGTCCCTAGTATAACATAATTATTTTTGAACATTATCACTAATTGTACTGAATTTATGAACAATATTTTATGCCAACTCTTAAGCATATAAGGATAAATACATTCGTCGACAAACAAATTAGTGGGATTATATCATTTGCCATGAGGTACTGGCAGAGAAGAATAATACTTCAATGTAACAGGTGACGTAAGATTACTTTAGAAAAAAATAAGACTTCAACTATGTACACAGGCTTTAAATATTGTACGTTTGTAAGAAATAAACTTAGAAATTACTGAAATCATTACTAAAACTCGCGATGAGAATGCTGTTGCCCTTCCTCACCCAGTAGTATTTAAGCTGCGCTGTTCCGGATGGATATACCGCCATCGTTTCGATTCTTATATATGATCGAGAGGTACCGGCAGAGTAGAATAGTACCTTCCTCTGTACCAGGTATCGCAAGAGGCGACTATACCAGAACCGACAAATGGCGGTATATCCATGGGAAACAGTGTACCTTAAATGCAAAGGGTGGGGATTGGTAGCAGAATTGGCAATCGCGAAAGCAGCGCTCTGTTTTTTACTCCGTTCATGTAATATCACTGCATATTATATATAAAATCGCTCTGCTCTGTCTTTATGTATGTTTCGATCTTTAAAATCACGCAACGGATATTGTAACGGCTTTTTTTAATAGACAGAGGGATTCAAGAGGAAGGTTTATATGTATAATACATGCATAATATAGTAGAGAAACACCAATCAATGTAGAGTTTTCTTTTGTGATGTCTTAAATAAACACATTTATTTGCGCTTACATTGCAGACTTGACTGAACCCGCTCTGCGTTTGCCAACGCGTTTGGCCAGCGCGGCAGTTATGGTCAAAATTCCTCTTTTCTTGAGGAGGCCTACATCCAGCAGTTGACTTCCAAAAGTTGTAATTGTGATGATAATTATTATTATGAATGATCTTTATGACCGGTTCTTCCCTTCCGTGGTGTTGTAATTGACTTCATAGACCATCATTGTTTGATCAAGAACAAATATTTTCTCGACACTAACAAAAAACACTATAGTCAATGAATCACTATAATTCAGCTGAACCATTTTTTGTTCATCGAAGGCTGCGTTTTGCGTCATTAACACCCACAAACTAAATTGAATTTTCTCAAAAGTAATTATCGGTTTCACTCAGTACGATAATTTAGTACCATGGAAATATTAATTGCCAATTATCAGGCGACTTGTTCGGGAAATATATAGGTATTCAAAGATACATATAGTATACATATGTCGTGGTCTGATTTGTAATAGAATATGCTGTAGTCTGATTTTAATTAAAACGACATCTTATAAGTCCTTTACAAAAATGAAGAATAGAGGTTATTTGAAGAGGTTTTATTCACAGAAAATGCTGAATGTAAGATAATATATTATTAGAAAAAAAATCAACTTGACTTAAGCGCTGACATCACAGAGCAAAGAGAACACTACCTATCCTAGCTCTAACAATACCATTCTGTCTTTGGTATGACCTTTTACTTTGCCCGCATTATATCAAATAATAAACTAGTATCATTAATGAAAAAATCGAAATTAGGTATGTACCTACTTCCGATTTTTTTAGCCTTAAATCCTTTCTCGAGAAAGGTTATAAAGCGATATATCATCACCCTAGGACCTCATAGCGGAGCAATGATACCAGGTTTATTATACAATTAAACGCAGGTGAAACCACCGGGCAATGTTAGTGTTATACATTCGTAGGAGATTGCAAATTTTCAAAAGTTACGGTCAACAATTTCTAAAAAATTTCACATACTTAATCAGTTTTCATATATCAGATATTAAACGCCCATTATTAAACATAGACCTCCCTAAGAAGGAGAGGGTTTTGCAGGAGAAGCGTAGAAATAAATAATTCACACTTCATTTCGTACAAGAGAAGAGACACATGTTTTACAGACATCAGAAAATATAAGAATCACAAATACAATACCGAAATACATACATTGGACACCCAGACATAAAACAAGTCGGTGGGGATCGAACCCACGACCTTTGGCGCACAAGATATGATCACTACCATCTGCGCCATCGGGTCCGTAGATACGTAAAAGCGTAGTTTCACAACGGTGCTGATACCCACCACTAACAGCTGCTACACTGATGATAACGGAAGACAGATAGTCAATTTTTTAAAACTAGGGATGGTTTATATTATGTGGTAGGTGTTAAAGGAGGTTATAATATTTATGTTTAGCTTTGGAGTTAAATTTATGTGAATCGCCGTCTGCTTACGCATTAGCTAGGGGATAATGCCAATATGACTACATGCACCCACAGACCAAGGAGGTAACATTCCATTATATATTTGATAATTCCTCATATGACGTAGACGATCACTGAGGAGGGATTTTACCGAATACCCAGAGACAGTGACAGCTATACGACTCTGGAACGAGCTTCCGTTGAATATTAAGCAATCCCCAAACAAATTTATCCTGAAACGCTGTCTCCGTACTTTATTTACTGATGCTGCTTCTCTAACTTTATAACCCTATTTCTGATGTACGTTATTTTATGTATTTATATATATATTTATATCATATGCATTTATTGCGTTTATTTATACAAATATGTATGCCACGTTTATTTATTTTGTATATATATATTGCCTGCGCATCTATATATATATATTTTTTTTCAGTTTTGTGTAATGGTTGACTGGAAGATAATGCCACCTGGCATTAAGCCCGCCATTTGTACATTTTGTAACATTTTGTGCAATAAAGTTAAATAAATAAACAAAAAACTTCCCTACTGTTCTAAGCAAAAAATAAGCATTTGTCTATGGAAAATAACGAAATGACTGTCCGTTACTATTCAAACCGCAGACCATTTTAATAATTAAATGGCGAGTGATATTTTCTGAACGGAAATATCTGTCCCGATATATTGTTATTAGGTTTTCCGCCGCCACTCGGAATGACTCTGTGACTAATGGCAAAAAAAAAGATTATGATATTGCGAGTTAATTTCGCAAATTTGATATACAAATTTGACGTCCACTGATGGACATGAAAAGAAAGAATCGAGAATAAATTGCCCATAATTGTCCCGCTGGACGACCGTGCTTCTGAAACCGTGAACTGTTTCGGATGGATATACCACCACCTGTCGGTTTTGGTACCTCAGTCGCCTCTTACGACTCCTGGTACAGAGGTAAATACTATTCTACTCCGCCGTTACCCCACATCTAAACATAGATATGTAATTACAAGAAAAAAATTAGAAATATTCTTAGATACAATCTAGTGAGACCTTAAAACAGCGTCCGAATACTAAAAGATTAATAAATTTGGTGGAATCAAGGGGAGGATGTCAGGATCGAAGATAATTTATATCAGATAATAGATAACTGATTCTTATAATGTTCTTCATCATTACAGTACAGTTGAGCGTCCATTGCTGGACAAAGATCTTCTCAAGAAAGATGAAATTCGGGCTAAAACTGCCTCGGTGGACAAACGCGGTGGCTGCACTCCAGTGTAGCTTCGCAACTGCATGCTGGTGCCTATCTCGGCCTTGTTGATTTTGAGCTGCACATTTATTTGGTGACATTGGCTTATTATTTTTATTTAGTTAGCATTTTTCATGACTTATCCCTACTAATATTATAAATGCGCAAGTAACTGTATCTGTATGTATGTCTGTTACGCTTTCCTGCTTTAACCTCTAAACCGGTTTTGATGAAATTTTGCACAGACAATCTTTAGACCCTGAGAAAGGAAATAGGCTATTTTTCATTCGAAAAAAGTGTTGTGAGGGGTCGAAAGGGGGATGAAAAGTTATATGGAAGTATCGCTATTTTTGGAGCTAGAAGCTTGAAACTTATTTTTCAAGCCATTGATTCGATATAAATAAACATGACATTCAAAGTTTATACAAGTTAAGGTAAAGAGGTATGGTACCCAAAAAACAAACTATTCCACGCGGACGAAGTCGGGGGCACAGCTAGTATGTTATAAAATTATCTTGTGTATTGCATAGACTAAATAGCTACATAAAAATTAAAACAATTAAGTATGCAAAATAGAATGTGACGCAACAGCGCGAAGCCTTTGCAATTGTACACCGTCAATCTCTTCCTGATTTTGTTTTAGTTCTTTTATTATCGATTTGTTTTCCTTGTTCCTCATATCTATATATATACCTATATATAATACTCGGGACCCCCTGAAATATTATTTCACATTACCAAGTAATTCCACTTTCAAACCGGAACAAAGCAATGCGAACACTGATATCAGGTAGAATTAGGTGAGAGTAAGATACCAATGCAAATGACTTACTACTACCTCATTTTAATTACTTCATCATCATGATGGTGATGATGAAGTAAGGGTATATTTTCTAGTGTTTAGGAAACTCTTCTTTTGATACTATAAAAGTGTTTAAATACCGTAAAAATAATTTTATCGTTAATAGCCAAAGTGACAATGTTAAAAATTCCGAAACGGTTAGTATAGTTTTTCTATATTTTAAGCAGAGAGTTAAATTACATTGAGAACAGTAAAAATTTATCAATCGATAAATTAAAATGAAAACAATGTATTTTTGTTTATTTACTCGCACTTGTAAGAAATGTAATAAATTCGGATGCAGTTTTTTTATCAGTTATAGACGTTTATAATTTATAAATTAAATTTATCAAAATCAATTATATACTTGGTAACCTGATAGACGTTGTTTTGATAACCATGCCCACATGTTTATTAAAAAAAATATTGCGACTATATATTGAGTGAGATATAATCTATCCTATACCTTAAATTGGATCAAACTGTATACAGTAAGCAAATATTTAGTCAATGAAATGTGTTCAAGTGACATGAAATTTCTAAATAAAATGATAATACATACGAGCATACATCACGCCTGTGTCCCATCGGGATAGGTAGAGACTATGGATCGCCACTTGTTACAATCTTGGCATTTCTCTTTCACTTCTCTTAGTCGCATTATTCCTTTCACGCTTAATTGTCCTTGGTATACTCTGACGTGGCGCTTCTTTAATACCTCTTCTACCTGGTAAAGTTAGGTTCGCATAGGTCGTCTTAAACGAACTCTTCCATTCACTTCCGTTCTGCATAATTGTGCAGTAATTCTACTTCCGTTCTTCCTTTCCACATGCATAGAATACGACATGGTTATAAGGCATATTATTTTATATTCTAAAAGAAAAACTATGGTTTAAACCAAATGTATGAAAGGAAATATGAAAGAATGCAGGAACAAGAAGATCTTAATAGATAATATAAAGGTATTAATCTAATAGTACTAAATCTATGTCATAATTAAAATAATAATCAAATTTACTACCAACCTTCTGCTACAGATCTTTACTTCTAAAGCAGATATCATACGAAGGACGACTGTATGAAAGCCTTAATCTCAGCTCTTTCTAGCATCCATATCAAACAAGAAACTTACTGACTGACTGACATATCAACGCAGGCTTAAACTATAATAGTTACAAACTTGTAATATTGCACAAGGATTCCATTTACAACCAAGAGGAGCACGAAGTATTTTTAAAAATTCACGCTCTGAAAACGTAACACGAGAGTTCAAAGTTAGTAAGACACTTTGCTGTTTTTGGAATTATTCAATATAAAATACAGTACGAAGTTATTTGTTAACAGTCATGAAATACATGTAAGATGTTTTTGTAGAAAATAATCTATTAAAGGGTGTACAAACTTAGTATGAAAATCTTCAGATTCTTTAAGTTTTTTCAATGAAATGTTATAACTATACATACATCACGTCTGTGTCCCACCGGGGTAGGCAGAGACTATGGCTCTCCACATGCTACGATCTTGATATACCTCTCTCGCTACCCTTACTCGTATTAGTCCATTTATACATGATCGTCTATCTTTATGCTTCTGACCTAGCCCTTCTTTAATACCTCTTCCACCTGGTTACGATATGTTCGCCTCAGTTATCCGATACCATCTATTCCAATCACTAACGTTCTATATACTTGTACAGTCATTTTACTTGCATCTATCCTTTCTACAAACCATCTCAACATTCCTTTCTTTATTTTTACAACAACATTATCTTTTACACCCCTATAATCTTATCACACAGGTAACAGGTGACGATGGTAACAACAGATGGCGGTAAATCAATCGCGCAAAGAGACTCCGAGGATTGTTCTCTCCCATGAGAATGTTAAATAATAAAGACCTTACGTTATAAGAATGTAAAATATATTTTTCTTAGTTTGTATTTTCCCGCGCAGTCCCGCGTCTAATGTCATTCAATTTTATCTATGGTAAAATAATTATAACCTAAAACCGTCACATTGTCATAATCTGAGAAATTACTTGTTTAAATAAAATACCACTATAATAGTTGTGATTTGGAACTGATATTGTAAATAATAACATTAAATGTCGTTTCTTTTCTTACAGAGAAACTCAATTATGTTTGATTGACTGTGTCGTCCAAATTACACATTGAATAACATAATATTATATTATATATATATATACTTTATAAGGCTAAGTTTGCAAACAAGGACACAGTCCGCGTGATAGTAAGCGTCACCACAGCCTATAGACGCTCGTAATATCACAAAGCTATTACGAGCCACACTAGAGCGTTACCAATCTTATGACTTAAAGATATTATGTCACATTACTTAGTAATTTCACTATCTCTCTCACCCTTCAAGTTGGAACACAGCATTGCGAACATTGCTATTTGGCAGTAGTAATACCATACAAAAATATGTTTTGATGTGAATTGAAATATAACTTGACCCAATTATACTACAGAATAGGCCAAGACTGGCTCAGTTCTAATATTTACAGGTCACAAATTCAGCGATGCGTTACAGGTGACCAAGGTTAAACTAGAATGAACGTCACAGCGAGCGGTTTGCCGCCTGGAACCAACAACACACCCATGCCTTCACCAGGTCATCCGCCTGTGATCTGGCCGCTACCCTAGAAATTTTCTCGCCCATCTGCCATCAGTTCGTCGAACTATGTGCCTCGCGCACTACCTCTTCAGGGTTGCAATTCGGGGAGTTATGTCGAATTTTATTCTCCTATGGATCTCCTCATTTCTGATTCAATCACGGAGGGAAGCCTCGAACATTGCTCATTACTTTGCTCGCCTCTTTATTTGGCCCACAGTCTGCTGTTGTTTTAACGCTATGCTTACTATTATTCAGACTGTATGTATGTTACCAATTAGTTCTTATAAAAAATTGATTAATTAATTTGTTTTGGTTTTACACAAAGAATATATATTTAATTATCACACTATCTGATGACTTGTTTTATTTTAATCAGTCCAGTAGTTTTTATTTAAACCGTGACAAACAAACAATCAAATGTTTTCTTTTTTCCTGTTAGTATAGTTAAAGTCAATTTTATTTATGAATTTATCAGAGATTCGGCCCAAATATTGTTTGTATCAGCTCTGCGACGTATCTAAACGCACACTAAGACCACGGACTCTGAATGAAGGATAAGCTGGTGGCGATCATGCACTAGACAAACCCAACCTGCACATCAGGTTTGACAAACCTCAATTACTTGCGAAAAAACACCGTTTTATTCCACTGACGCTTCGCGAAGCTATTGAAATTTTTTAAATAAATCCCAATGTCTATAGAGAAGAAGGTTGGAAACTACCACCTGCTTGGAATCCTGTAGAACCAAGGTCATCATCACACGTGGATGAAAACGCGAGCGAACAAAATTAAAAACAAAAATTTGTGAAGGTATTAATTGTTACTTTCAAATACTGACACAAGATCTTTTGTCACTCTCGAGAACGGTTGCCGCAAGGTAACTGAAACTATCAGTAGCTGTTCATAAAGATGAGATGGTAACAACCCTAAAATATGGTAATGAATGTTGGGTATGGCAGAAGAAGCACGAGAGTAGAATAAATGCTGTTGAAATGAGAGCACTTTGAAGTATGTATGGTATTTCAGAGATAGATTAAAGAAGATGATAAGAGATCAATGAGGTGTAATAGATTATGTTGTGACAACAATATGTCTATCTGGATCTGTGTAGCTTGATAACACAGGTGGTGGGCAGAAGCATCTCCATCGTAAAAGCTGTTCTGCGATTCCCAGCGGCATTTATGGTGGTAATTCCCCATTTCTTTGGGAGGGTTATGTCCAGCAGTGGAAATCCAATGGCTGATATGATAATGATGACTAGAGCTCTACGGTTTTATCCCTGGGTTGTTACTGTTTTTGTAAAAATATAGGGATAAAATATAGATTATATTACTCGCTCATAATGTAACTGTCCAAATATGAAATATTTTTTAAAAAGGACAATTAGTTTTTGAGTTTATTCGTTACAAATGTACATGCATATAATTCTAACATTTTTTTATTTGATATCTCTGTTTTTGACTTTTTTAAACCTAATAAATCTGTAAACATAATAAACGGTGAAAATATTATTAAAATCAATCCAGTAGTTTGTAAGTTAAAGCGTGACAAACAAACAAAACAATAAAATATTAGTATTAATTATATAATACAATCGTAGACATATTCATATGATTTTCTGACTGCTACGCCACGACCTCCTTATATTTTTTATGCATTCAGTCCGCGTTTATTCAGTGATATCACAAAGATATCACTAGCGCGTTGCCAAACTTGCAACATGAAGATCTAACGTCATATTACCTAGTACTATCACTGCTTATCTTACACTTCAAACCGGAATACAGTGCCAACAAATGTGAGGTGTCAAAGTGAGGTACCAATACAGACAAACTTTGTATGAGGACCAGCTCATGAGAATTTTATATGAAATCCCTCGGGATATCCGGATTTCCCGTTAACAAACTTAACACGTTTTCTAGTTATTAATCCACCGCTGTAACCAAAGAACTGTGTCGATCACTTGGTGAAAATAAAACCATATCCCACAGGAAATATTATACAATAACCGAGGTAAAAGTATGCCGTCTCTTAATCCTAAACTACCACCTTGCAGAAAATTTACGTCGAAAAATCTAATATTCCACACAAAAACCTATTCTATCCCACGGGATCCCGTTTAAAAAATATTTTAATTCACACACATCTCCCACATTGCCCTGACTATATGACACTTTAAGCATTTATGGTACAGACATCAGATAACAGAAGTATCACAAATATAATACTTTACATATACTCAACACCCTAACACTAAACAAACATAGATATCATCATATAAATGTTTTTCCTGGTTGGGGATCGAACCCACGAACTTTTAGACCCAGGCGCACAGGCTAAGAGCACTAACTTCTGCGCCATCGGGCACATCATTTTTTCTGGGATAAAAATATTAGCCTGTGTGTTATTCCAACTTATTTTTTTTTGCTTAATTCAGTCTGTTCTGTCGTGAAAGAAATTTCCACAAACTTTCCCGTTTTTAGTATATACATGTAATATAAATATGGATAAATATCAAAAATATTTATATTTTCAATTTAAACCGTTCCGTTTCACTCAATAAAAAAATAAATGACCAGTGATAATGCAGGAAGAGAAACGTGACACTTCAAAATACAAAATAATGTATTGGAAAAATAATATGTACATTAGACAATATACCTATGTCGCAATCGATCTATATTATTTCGTAATAGTAAATGTCAACGAACTATACACACAGAATTGGTCAAATAACGCCTCTGTAGTAATTACTGTACGTTAATCAAGATAGTACTATTTTTGTATATATATAAAGCTGACATCTATCGCAAACCGACCATTTCGTTCTGGACTGTAGACTGAGTTACAACTCTTTTTACTAATTTTAGTCCTTTCTGTAAAAACTTCGCTCCATTTATATTATTTTTTTTTCTCTGTTCGCGATTACCTTGATCGTGCAAACTGGTTGCCGCTCCAATTATAATTAGAGCCATTGCCATTCGTTCGTTTAACTCACAATTTTTCGCTTGTCAAAGTGACGTTTGGGAGCGCGCGAAACGGTACGCGCTGTAAATCGAGTTCTCTTTTTTGTCTGGATACAATTCTAAGTTTGAAAATGAAGGAGCTGAACGGAGTCTCGACCAGCCAGTGCGTGGAGTCAAATGGCGTGATCGCAAAAAACGGGAAAAAAGAAAACAACGGTAAGTTATATTTTTTTTAAAACTATCCTTTTTTGTGGATTATATTTATCGGTTGAAATCGGTTTACATATCTCTTTGCTGTTTCAATTTAAATAACCAAACGATAACTGAAATGTATATGTTTAAGTTCTAAAAGGTATAAACTTTATAAAGTCAAGTAACGAAGGACTAATACATATTCAAAACTGGTTTTTTTTAAATATAATTAGGATAATTGTAGTGCATAATTATAAAATGATCGTTGCAACAAAGTAGCAAATCTCATACATATTTATATCTCAAGGTATTTTATAGTAGATTTGTGATAGAGTACTTTATTAGTAGGTAATTATGTTATACAATCCGTTCTTTTATTTATATTCTTTTGGTACAAATGCAAAATTGAAAAGGATTTTAATCGAGTTCTCGGAAACTCACAGGATGTCCGATTATGCGAATAGTATATTTTTTATGATGTAATTCTTTATTTATTTTTATATTGTATTTGCTTAATATAATTTTATTAAGCCACGATGACAAGATTTGCTTTGTGGCTCATCCTGGCCACTACTGTATTCAGTACAATATATTCATATAAGCCTGTTTCAATATCAGTTTACTTTCGATAAAGATATTGAAGTATTCATATCTAAATGAATAAAACATTTTGGTCGTTAATCAAACTTTAAACAAATCGTTTTTATTCATTGTATTGGTAATTTTAATTGCGAAGACTTTCTGTGTGAAAATCATATTTTAAACACCCAATTATATGTAATACCATAGTCTTCTAGACCTTGTACAAAGGTCGTCTGCTTTAGTACTTACTCTCACCTATTCCGACGGCTAAACCACAACACTTCTTGACTTAGATGCAATTTTATAGGTATAAAGCGTAGGCTTTATCCACGCAGGATGTATGATGCCGCTTCAGAATAAACATTACCACGTTACTAATAATAATTACGTGGTAATGTTTATTTTAAAATACACACAGTAGGATACAGTGTTTGAGGATGTTATATTAGGCTGACCGTGTACTAATTATTATTTTTAATGTGAAGAAATATATTCGCTTTACGTGTCCCAGGTTGAAAAGGCATTAAAAAAGGGCCAGGTCAGAAGCACTAAGAATAAACTAGCGTGTAAGAAAAGACTAATGAGAGGAGATATGCCACAGTTTCTGCCTATCGGGATGGGACGCAGGATGTATAATTGTATGTATCTACATCTACCAATAATACATAGAGGGGATGAAATTCTATTAGCTCCGCGACCGTACACTCTGCTTTCGCAAACACGCCCGCGTATTTTCCACTTTCAAAAGCTTCCTACAGGAACTACTTTTCCAAGTATAGACCGAAACCGGTTACGAAGAGATTGGGTATTTTATAGATTTTTTTTATAGATGTTATATATGTTATTTTATATATGTTAGATAAAACACCTTTTAAAATTGGTAAGCTGACCATTGACTTTAAATCAAACCATATTATTCTTTACTACTTTACTTGCCAACAAGCTTGACCAGTGCGGAAATTAAGGGCAATACTCCCCCTTTCTTGGGGAGGGAGGGAGTCCAGCAGTGGATTTCCAACGGTTGTAATAGTTTTAGAAATGTATTCAATAATTTCTGAATTTATTACAAACGTACAAAAATACAGACGCACATATTTCCATTTAGCTAGCGGTCACTTCATCATGACTGCCATTGGAAGTCCACTGCTGGACATAGGCAAGAGGGGAATCTTGAATTTTGAAAAAATTGCGAAGTAGAACAGGTTAGAATGGAATATCTATGCAGACAACCTTTGTATATGTATAGTGGAAAATGTTAGCTATTTCGGAACATTAATTTAATTGCTTAATATAAATTGTAAATTTAAGCACTATTAATAAAGCCACCTGTAAATTGACGACTATAATGATAACCAAATTGCCAGTTCTAAAGTTTCATGATAACAAAATCTAAGTGTATATTTTGAAGATATAACTACAAAACTAAGTCTCATCTACATCCATAATTTTATTATACCTATGATTAAGGAATCATTCTTAAACAGATCATTACTAATGTACATGTGCAAGTGTTAAATAAATTCATTTGACCTGACTGCGAGGTAAAATAGCTTAAAGGATTTGGGTTAAGGATATAAGGTAATAGAGGAAAAACACATATTAAATACATAATAATAATATATTAATTAGATATGTATCCGATATACATCAGTGAATCAAATCTTCGATCTATGTGTGTCACCAGCAATGATTTGTGGCTTTCTCTGCAACAATTCATTGCTGGTGAATGTCGTGGTCTCCATCGGCCTTATTGGATAGTCCAAGATGAATGAGGAGATCCGCATAAGAACCAAAGTTACCCACATAGTCCAGTGGATTAGCAAGTTGAAGGGACAGGACACTTAGCATGCAAAACCAATAGACGATGGAGTCAGACATGGACATTCTGACTAAACCAGCTGCATCGCGCTGGAACCAGGCCGCTTGCAACCGATCCTATTGGAAACCACTTGGGGAAGCCTATGTCCAGCAGTGGATGTTTTGCAAATGATATAATGATGATGATGACATATTTTAAACGCCCAAAGCAAATGTTTATCACGGCTAACCTTTGAACACATACCGTTTGTCGCACAAGATATGAAGAATACCGAACGCGGGTTAGAGGTCGTTTTTAGTTATAGAATTCAATTTAAGAGACTTTGAGGAAGATCAAGTAATAATATTATTTATTATTATTCACCTTTGACTTGAATTTAAGATAATAAAAAGTATATATTTAATAACTATGTAGTTTATTTTCACATATTTATCTATCTAAGAGCTCGCTGGCCACAAGTCACGCATTTACATTCACGCACTAGGGTGTCACAAACGCGTTAATTTTGGGACCTGTAGATATTATGTCATTTACCTGATAATGCCTGCCTCTATCTCCATTCAAAACACGGTCAATACGAATACTACTGTCTATCAGTAGAAATATAGAAGGATAAGGCACTATAGGTTTTCCCGGTTTTACCCACGTATTATCCGTTCCCATGAGAATTCTAATTATGTTTTTCTATAAGTCCACAAACAAACACACAGTCCGCATGATAGTGAGTGTCAACACGCTACTATACATAATATTACAAGGATATCATTAGCGCGTTGCCAACCCTGTGACTTGAAGATACTATGTCACATTACCCAGTAATTTCACTGCCTCTCTCATCCTTTAGATCCTTTAGATCTCATCCTTTCCAAACACATACAAAAAAAAACATTTAAATTGTTCCTATATATATATATAAAGATAAAAGTTGCCAAGTTACTCCATATAGTACACATACTTTATTCAACTACATCCATCATATCCTACATATTTTATTCAATTTACTATTTTAAAAATCTGTTTTCTTTAACATTGTAAACAGTTTAATTTTATTAATATGTATAGAGACAACTTTGAGAGGTTTTATGCATAGAAAATGCTGAATTTTATTCTAGATGATATTTAATTAGTGTCCTCTACAGCATATTTTAATTTTTTTTTATTGACGTTTACATGAGGTATGCCTAACATAAAGATCGTCTGCATTGGTACCGCACTCCCGTCAAATAGTAGCAGAAGGATAAAAGAGGCAGTGAAATTACTGGGTACTGTGACATAATATTTTAAGGTCACAAAGTTTGCATGGCGTTAGTGATTGCGGTGACGCTAACTAACACGGGGACTGTATGATTATTTGTCGACCTGTAAGAAATATGTGAACCGCTGGGCAGGCGTGGTTGCTATCACCTAAGCTATTTCGGATGCAAATACCACCACCTGGCGACTCCGGAACCTAACAAAAAATTAAAACGATATATCGAATCTCTATCGAATTCCAATATGGCCGACATTCGGAACAGTGAGTCGCTAATTACAAGCGAGTGACGTCACAATCCGCACGTCACGGTAGACGACCGGCTGACGTCACTTTTCGTTAGTTCATGAGTTATGAGCTATGGTTAGTTTGGTCCAAGGCTGAAGTGTGATCGGCTCGGTGATCTTTTGTTGATTTCTGTATGGTCACCATGAGTTGAGAGGATGATGTAAGCCAAGACTCTACAATTGGTTAATGAATATCACGACCTACTGGATTCTTGTGGACTCACCCAACATGGTTTAATCCTTATGGCTCCCTGAGCGAGCATTTAAAATTGTTATCTGTGTATGCAATGACAAATGGAAGTCGATAGGGGGAACTTTGGAGAGCATCACGTGATTTTATCGTGGATTATCGTTTGATATATTCAAATCTTAAAGGGATGATGGGTCCCGAATGGCGCAGATGGTAGTAATCCTGTCTTGTGTGCCAAAGGTTTGATATTTGTTCTGTGTCTGGGTGTTAAATGTATGTATTTAAATAGTACATTTTTTATTCCTCTGTTGTCTAATGTCCGTCAAACTAGTGCTGTAAGTGAATTATCATAGAGTCAGGTCAATATATGAGAGAGAGAATATATAAAATATATGTTGTGAGAATTTATTTATTTATGTAATTAAGGAATGTCGTTTATATTAAAAAACCCTTAATAATATGAGAAAAAATATGAGAAAAAGTGATGGATCTGCTTCAATTTAATTCTGCGATAATTACTTTAAATGATGGCAAATATAGTTTGTCATCTATAACCTCAATCAATACAGAAGAAGGAAAATATTATATTATACCAGATGATCTGAGGCCGATGAATTATCATACAGATGTAAGCGTAATAAAAATTTTCTAATTTGATAATAAACGTGACTGCGGCCTATAAACACTCGAGCCGTCACGAAGATATCACTGATATCCTGTGAGCTGAAGATACTATGTCACATTAACCCTGTAATTTCACCGACTATCCTCGGCCTTCACACCGGAACAGCAATGCGAACACTGCTATTTGGCGGAAATAGGTGATAGTGAGATGCCAATGAAAATGAACTCTGTAAGAGGTCTAGTAAATAAAATATGTCGGTTCGGGGCGATATATGGTACAGCTAGCTGTGCCTGCGACTTCGTCCGCGTGGATTAGTTTTTTTGGGTACCATACCTATTTACCTTAACTTATATAAACTATAAATGACATGTTTATTTATATCGAATCAATGGCCTGAAAAATAAGTTTCAAGTTTCTAGCTGTAAAAATAGCGATACTTCCAAACAAATTTTCATCCCCCCTTTCGACCCCTTACAACCCTTATTTTGAATTAAAAAAAATAGCCTATGTCCTTTTTCAGGGTCTAAAGATTGTCTGTGCCAAATTTCATCAAAATCGATTAAGAGGTTTAAGCGGTAAAGCGTAACAGACAGACAGAGTTACTTTCGCATTTATAATATTAGTAGAGATGAGGGAAAAAATTGTGTGTATTGTGAGTTATCCCTAAGAGTTAAACATATACCACCAGGGATTTTTAGAACTTTTTATGGTGTACAATACTGTCGTACATTATTATGATTTATCTCGCATAACTTAACTAACTAACACAAAATTAGAAACAATGAATTTCACTGTATTTACAAAAATAATCTTACTTATATACTTCAACAACATGTGGTAAATATGCTATTGAATTGTAACTTATGACACATTTGTAGGTTTAACATAGCAACGCCATCTATATTCAAATCGTTTGGATGAATCGTTTGTCAAATAATAGACTAATAATTTATTTGCAATAAAATATTATTACTGCTATAACTTAAGATGTAAGCTATCCTATCTTTCTTGTTGGAACAAACTGCATATGGTGTGTAAATTTAATTTAAAATTTAATTTTAAAGTAGTTTAGAAATCCACCGTGGACAAACAACGTGACACGTGATTTATATATATTTATAATATAAGTTCGTTTATATACTGGAGGTACGCGCGGTATCACTTAATATCACTGAATAATAATATACTCTTTATTGTACTCCAAAGAAAACAACACAAGAACGTCACAAAAACATGGAATAGTACGTACAAGAATCGGCCTTATCGCTTAATGCAATTTGTGACAGGCAACCTTTGGAAAGAAATAATGTTAAAGCTGGTAGTAAACATATATATCGTATCATAGGCGTCGTAAATTTCACTAATTATAACGATTAACTAGGTTATTTGTCCAATAAGTGCTAGTTCTACCCCCCCCCCCCCTTTCATCCCGGCCACCGACTTCGTCCAACGGATGATATACCGTAGTTCCTTCAAAAAATAATTTATAAAATGAATTGATACCTTTTTGATTGTTTTAAGCATAAAAGAAAATAATTAACTATATGTAAGTACTAAAAAGAACCATTTGTCAAAGATTTCAGGCGGGACATTTCTATAAATCTCCTCTTGAACTTGGACCTATTTATATTAATCTGAACACTTTAACCACCACGCCAAATGAGCCGTCAGTTGAATACAACTTACATTTCTAGTTCCAGGATAAAGATCAAAAAGCTCGCATTTTTATTTCACGTACATTCAAAGTGAAATTTAAATAACTTTCCAAGTAACGTGCACAAGATTGACGAAAAGACCACAGATTTAAAAGGCATTACTTTGCACGCGTTTCCTTTGTGAAATTTCTATTAACACTTTTCTATTGTTTCAAATAGCCGTCATCATATCAGCCATTTTAAGTCCACAGCTGTACTATAGGCTCAAGAAAGGGGAAAATTTTGTTGTTGGAAATCTCAGTGCCCAGCTTTCGCGACAGAGATGCTGCAGCCCATCAACGCCTTGTACATTTGAGCTAAATTGTTTCGGATGGTTATACCGCCATCTCTAGGTTCTGGTTCTAGGTTCATCTCAGTCGTCTCTTACGACACCTGGTACAGGGGGAAGTACTATTATATATATATACCTACCTATATATAAAAAGTAGCGTTATTTTTAGTTAATTTAATTCTTGCATACAGAAATTACTTGCAGTACGCAACATTTAATTACTGAATTTTACGGCAAATCCTGGGCACTAATCGGTATCGGCAATACGGTAATCTTGGGCACTAAAGGTATGATGAACATTTATATTTTTTCTGTGTCTGGATGTTATTTACATGCATATAAGCATTATATTTGTAATTTTTTATTCGTAACTCTATTGTTTGATATTCGTAACACAAGTGCTTTAACTAACTTCACTTTAACCCTGATTCCGAGATAAATTATTATGAGATGCCATTTGAACTTATTATTTATTTTTTAACCCAAGATCCTTGACTTTCATTATTCATCGGAATTCATCATCAGTGCCTGTTATTGTACCAGACGATTTGTTCTATGGCTAAGGCATATAAAGAACCACGTTTTGACCTGCCCTAGATATCGGATTACGCTTTTGCAACTTTATGCAACACAATCTCATGGTTAACCAAGCCACAAGAGAACCTTAGGCTGTGGGTATCCGAATGGGAAATGCGACACCCTGTTAGATATGATATTTCGTTTAGAACAAAGCCGTGTTTGAAAAAACATTTGCTATGTACAGATGGCGCTAGCGGCGAGTGAACTAAAACTTAATAGTAATATATATCTACTGTTATGTTTTATATAACTTATATTAATAATGAAGTATTTACGATTTTATATATATATTATTTATCTATGTGTATTGCACCGCCTTATTTATTTTCCGTTTTGTCCGAAGATTGACTAGAAGATAATGCCACTACGCATTAAATCCGCTATATGTACATTACATTTTTGATATGTATAAAGTTAAATAAATCGATAAACAATCACTTCTGACAGTTATTGTCAACATCTCATTTCACTACGTCAGCGCGGCGCCACTGTCTACGTAGAATACCGCTTAACGCATAGTGCGTTAAGCGGTATTCTACGAACGACATTTGGGTAGATATTCGAGTAGTGAAAATATAAAATAAAAGGGAAAAAAGCCCTTGTTATTTATTTAATTTTTTCCTTAGTCTCATGTCTTCTGGATCTAGGTTTCGTCAGTTTAGCGAGAAGTAATATATTTGCGTTTGAAGCTGACCCACTACCTAAAATCTAATTACCACCCATGATTTCGTTACGTCCGACGGGGACTTTTTCTGAATTAAAAATAGCCTATACCCTAACCTAGCGCTCAAGCTATCCATATTCCAAATTTCATTACATCCATTCCAATGTTGATTATATCTTTATATATAAAAATTACGTGTCACAGTGTTTGTCTGGGATGAACTTAAACTGATTGATTTTAATATTTTTTTGGCATACTACGCACAGTCTGATCTAACTCGATAGGTAGATAGTTTATAACTCCATTTATAGCAGCAACATTTTTTGCATTAAAAACATATATACATGTTATATAGTATAGTATCTCTACAATCATAGGTCATCGACCGATTACCTGTGGCAGCCAAAACGAGGTCTATTAGCTTTCTAAGTCAGATCAAAATAGTTCAACGAGCTATGGTAAAAACAGAAACATCATTATTACAGCCATTGGAAGCCCACTGCTGGACATATTCCTCCCCAACAAAAGGGGGAATTCTGCCAATAATTGCCGCGCTAGATAAGCGTGTTAGCAATCGCAGAGTGCAGCTATAGCGACGGGGATGCTGCTGCCCATACCCACCTATGCATCTAAGGGTATACCGCCATCCGTCGGTTCTCGTACCTTAGTCGCCTCTTACAGCACCTGTTACAGAGGGAAGTACTCTACTCTGCCGGTAACCCTCCAAAGCCACCGTCAAAGCTGAGCGGATTATTTAATTTGAAATAACAGTGGGCAGAGCACTTGGTACGCGAAACCGATGGCCAATGGATCCGTGAAGTTCTAGAATGGAGACCACGTACCAGCAAGCGTAGGGCGTCCATCCCACGTAAAAAACTCTTCCAGCGAAACTAAAAACTGATGCTGAGATGGCCTTAATCCTATCAGAGTGGCCACCGCAAGCCTTTGACGTATCAAATTGCACTTAGTTTAAGCTTTAAGCTCTCTAGCAAAGCTTTATATATTGTTGAAAGTATCTACGCTCATAAATACTTCTCTTCATTTATTTACATCCTTATGTATTATTTACTATATTTTGAAATGAACATTTGTATTTGTTCCGTGTCTAGGTGTTAAATATGAGTATGATATTTGTGATTTCTCTGTTGTCTGATGTCTGTGACACAAGCGTTTTCAGCCTTATATCCGAGTCAGGTGAATGTATGAGACGTAGTGTGAATTTATTTCGTAATATCATACAAAATAACAGATTTGTTTCAAAATAACTATTTACAAATGCAGCCTTAGAATGCCCACTGCTGGATATAGGCTTCCCCAAGAAAAATAATTTTGCTTATAACTGCCGCGCTGCTTTTTGGCAATATTAGATCGCGGCTTCGTAGTCGGGAAGGAAGCTATTTTGGCCAAGTTGAATTAGATGAAAATATATATTTTTTTAATAATTAAAGTTAACATTGAAATATATGTATAAAAATCTCAGATGGGAAAATCCGCGAAACCACCCACATGAGAAAGATGGGCGAAACCCAAACGCGCGAAATGGGTAATACCAGATACCCCAACGTAGAGTTTGTGTGTGAGCAAGCTGCGTTGGTTTCGCATTCCACAAGCCTTAGAAGCCTTTGAGTGACCCGTCAGCCCCATTTAAATATTGTAATTATATCCATCATTTCCATAATTTTCAAAGTGCCGTCAGTTACCGGCAGAATAGAATAGTACCTCTCACTGCACGAGGTATCCTAAGAGACGACTAAGGTACCAGAACCGACAGATGGCGGCATATCTATCCGGAATAGTGCAGCTCAAATGGCTGAGATGGGCAGCATCATCCTCCTGGGTAAAATATTTCCATTCTTGGCGAGGCTTATGTCCTGCAGTGGACTACCAATGGCTGGTATGATTATAATTTTCAAAAGTACTTTTATTATTATACAAGTTACAGTAAATGCTAGAAAATATGTAAATCTGTTGTTTACTCTAAGACATTACGAACGAAAATCTTTATAAAAGCATTAAACAAGCAAACGAAGTCATGCATACTAGCTAGTTAAAAAGCAACAATATAGCGGGCCCGATGGCGCAGATGGTAGTGATCCTGTCTTTTGCGCCAAAGGTCGTGGGTTCGATCCCCACCCAGAACAAAAATTTATATGATGATATTTTGGTTGTTCTGTGTCTGGTTGTTAGATATATGTATACACAAGTGCTTTAAGCGAGTTACCATGGAATCAGGTCAATGTATGAGATGCTGTGGGAATAACAAGAAATTCTGAAGGAAGAAGCTACCTGACTGAAGGACTAACTGACTGACTGACATATCAACGCAGGGCCTAAACTTTTACGGTTAGAAACTTGAAATTTTGCACAGGAGATCCTTTTATAAGGTAGGGTAGGTAGGTTCTTTTTTAAGTTATTCGAAATTAATTTAGTATAATGACTCTTTATTGACATTCATGAATCATGATAAACATTTCTTCGAAAATTATCCCTTAAGGAGGTTAAAGTTAGTATGGAAATTCTACAGCTTAAAGCGAATGAAA
Organism: Heortia vitessoides; assembly: GCA_020976665.1. Taxonomy (NCBI): domain Eukaryota; kingdom Metazoa; phylum Arthropoda; class Insecta; order Lepidoptera; family Crambidae; genus Heortia; species Heortia vitessoides. The sequence continues at coordinate 8,832,725 of JACJUM010002842.1, forward strand.
CCGCGGGGCGCTGCTAGTGATTATATAAACTGATCACATAGAATACATGTATATACATTAGTTAGGTATGGCTTGTAGACTCCTATCCTGCAAGACCCGTGACCCACTTTTGATCTAAAAGATCCTGAAGATTTTCGTGTTTATCGTATTACAACTAATTTATCATATCAGCTGTTGAACGACCACTGTTGGACATAGGCCTGCCCAAGGAAAGGGGAAAACTGAAAAAAAATCTATATTTTAAGCTATCTCCGTCCAAATTTTAAACCAGTTAAACCAGTTCAGTAATCCCGTCATTATACCGTTATAAACATACAGGAAAAAATATTCTTAAAATTAACTCACAGAATCCAGAAATTATGAAATTATGCTTCAAAAGGGGATTTTCCTTTTGTCTTAATTCCGAGTAAAATCCAAATTAATTACCTGTATGTGTATGACATTTCCAATATGGTTTCATAAAATATGCGTCATGTTTGACGTAACATAAATTAGCAAATGACAGATTAAGTACAGATCGAGACGAGGACACGCAATAGGACACACATAACTGCTTTTCAAATGAATCGTTTATTTACACAAAATCATTATAGCAGCCGCAAAACATCCACTGATCATCGCGGAATACAATTGCACAGAATAGAATTGCACAGAATACCATTGCACAGAATACCATTGCACAGAATACAATTGCACAGAACACCATTGCAAAGAATATAATTGCACAGAATACTTTTATTTAGCTAATATTTCTCTGGACGTGTTGCCGCCATCTGTCGGTTCACAGGGCGTATTGGCAGCATTATTACTTTCACAAAAGCTAAGCTAGCTATGATGAATGTTTTAAACAATGTGCCTTAACTATGTTACATAGAATCAAAATAATAACGCTGAAACCTTATACTGTATGGTTACGGATTTCCCGCCTTTTCTATATTTTCTTATCTGTAACAATTGTGAAACCATATATTGCCGATCGGCATAATTTTTTAGTCTGTTAATAATTGAAGATTTTTTTTATTTATTTTTATATATAGAAAATATACTTCTTATTACAACAAAATGTCATTCCTAATAATTATCGCTCTACTTCGTCTCTATAAAATACAACAAGGATGCATAATATTGATGGCACCCTAAGGAAAAGTCATTATGTTAATTAATTTTTATTTCTAAATTATAGATAGCAAATTTGTCTGGACTGATGTTGCATTCGTAAATGTCTCTATCTCATGCGTTAAGCGTAGTGGGTTCGATTTACACCCAGAACAAATTTGTGTTTCCTTTCTGTGTGTGTGTTGTAAATATATGTATTCAAGTAGTTTTGTTAAATAAGAATTACACAATATAATTCCTTCGTATTTCTAAGTAAGATCATTATATGTGTGAATTATTATAAAATATATATAATAATAGAAAGTTACATAAGGAGCTCATCACGCACTGATCGCTTAATTAAAGCAACCTATGTATCGTGTGAATACGGATGGGTGATCTAAAATTGATTATTTCGAATCTGCGTGCAAGGGAACGCAAGATAAACCTTTACTCCCGGCTGCATTTTAAATCCTGAAACCCTATGATCATAAAAAGATAGTCGTTGCACTGGATACGTTAAAAATATTAACGATAATAATCGACCTATTAAAATTCTTTATACTAGCATTAGTTAGTTGTCTACAGATGTTAAACAGTTTCACTTACGTTAATATTAACTTTAAAGTTTAATTAACTACACCTTAATTAACGTATTAGCTTCCTAAAGAAGACGAGTTTTAATTCTACATTATAAAAGAGGTTGATTGCGACAACGAGTGGAAAAATCTGACAGCTCTCACATTGTGAAAACAAACATTTAATAAAAAGCCAAGAACAAACTACATCTGACAAATCAAGATGGCACACTTAATCTTCCTTGTGACTTGGTTTGCGTAAAACAGACAAATGTTCAGTGGTTTCACCAGTTCTTTTCCTAATATTATGAGAGTTTTTTTGGTCAAATCGGCATATGACCATAAACGATAGTTTTTTATTTGACACTGGTTTTAACACTATAATATTTTAAAAAAATTAATTGTTTTTGAGTGCTGTTTTGAATAAATAACAACTGTATTTTATTATATCAAACGATTTTTACAAACCTTCGCATAATATTTAAATTAATCTTTTACTAGGTAAGGTTAGGTTTTTAAATAGGTATATATAAACAGTTTATTATTTAGATTTTTAATAGTGTAGACTTTATTCATATTATTTTTTAGGTGACAAGGTTAGTGGTTTTTATTATGTTGTGCATTAATAACTAAATAATTGAGATTTCTCAATGAAATAACAATAAAATTATTTTATCACAATACAAACATTCGTTAACTTAATGGTCAATTTCATACGAAATTTTATTTTTTTTTGTTTTTGACCTCAATAAATTTAAATGTGTTTGTTGGTACAAAAAAAGTAATTACCATAATCCAAGAGTAAACTTAGTAACCTGCTCATAAAATTATAATTAAATCCCTAATGGAAAATAAGTCACCAAACAAAAACTCAACGACCGGCAATCAAGGTTTTGTACCGGCTCTAATTAAGACAAAAATCCAAAATACAAGTATGTCTTAGAGTTCCGCAATCAACAATCCAAAATAACTTTTATGAGACACATTTAAGATTTAAATTAGTATAGCGTAACATCAAAATGACGGCTGTGACGTTGTCAGCGCATTGGTGTGACGCATGTATCGATTTCCCGGTTTTCACACAAGCGCAGTGCAAACAGAGCATTCACATACAAAAATCATCTGTTGCTCGGTACAACAGTCAGTCAGCCATAAGTAAGGAGCGCAGACACGCGTTTCTGAACGTACCATCCTTTTATTTTTTAATCTGCGTCCTTTTTTGAATTAGGAATTATTTTTTCGCGCGTAAGTACACCACAGTAAGATTTTGTACCACCGTTCGATATTCGAATCGCATTGTTTTTGTGAGCGAACTTTTTAAGGATTAAAACTAGGCCGTGAGTATAATGTTTTTTAGTTTTCCAAAAAAGGTTGCATGCTTTGGTTACGTACATTGTGTAGGTATTTTGTGAGGACCTTGATAAGTGATAGTGCTTTTGATATAATAGCAATGCCGCTCCAATTCGCGATAATATGTCGTCAATTCCGGTTCCGATTTCCTATTCCGAGACCTACTTGACCTAAGTCTCAAGGTGACACATGCTCCAAGCAGTAATGTATTTTTTTTTTGTAAAACAAATGAACAATTTTTCGGTACAGATTTGAAACACACACAGATATTTCTATGTATATATCATTTAGCACCCGCAGACGCAGTGGAATTAGCTTATTCATTAACAACACAAACAAATAATGAAAAGGGCATCCAAGTTAATTGATAAATTATTTGTAGTTTTGCATTGTCCTTCCAATTGATCTATTGAATAGTCTTTAAATATTTACTTATTTATACCATTATTTAAGGCTAAATTTATTGGGGATTTACTTAAATTGTTTAATACAATTATTATAAATACATAAAATATTGAGGATGAGCGCCTAATAAATATTTTATATATGAAACCTGACCCAGCAAACGTCCTTTCTTAACTATATACCTATGTTTATCATGAAAAAAATATTACGACTATAAATTCAGATGTATGATGTTCTCTCAAGTTGGATCAAACACTACACAGTAACCTAAAAAATATTATAAAAAAATATCTGTTGTGTAATTTTGAAGTTCATCTCGGACAAACACCGTGACACCTATATTTTATATATAAACGGGTACTTTTTTAACTTAGTCGTATTGCATTGTGTTTTTTGATAAAGCTCGTGCAATTAAAAGTCACTAATTGAAGACAATCTACAACGCCAAGTAGCGAAACTAATTATGTTATATATTTTTTTAGACTTCATTAATATGTTATATAGATGACTTATTCATCTACTATTTTTGTATATAAATACATATTAAGTATATTAACGCATATGGTGGTTCTATCTTATGAGCCAAGGGTCGTGGGCGTTCGATGCCGACTAAGGAGAAATATTTTTTTATCATAAATATTTGTATTCGTTAAGTGTCTAGGTGTTATTTATATTTAATTACGTATTATAACAGTGGTTTATCTGTTGTCTGATACTGACACAAGTGTTTTAAGTTAACTCGGAGTAAGGTCAACGTATGAAATGTTATGAATTTATCTAATATCTCTGCATGCTAAGTTTCACAAAATCACGGTAAAACCGTTAAAACGTAAAATACAGACAGACTCTCGTATTTATAATATTGGTATGGAAAGTATCTACAAATGATATGAATACATTAAATAAGAAACAAACGTCAAATTCTGCTAATTTACTTCGTTTGAACTTAGTTCGATGCTCGGCTAACGTTAAATCTAGCTTTAAACGAACGAGCGTCAACTGCGTAATAGGAACCATAAAAGATATCGAGCGGCGATCTGTTGCATACGATATTCCTTGCAGTGCTTTCATTTTTTTGTTAGACATTTCCTTATATTGTCAAAGCAACACTTGGCGAGAATGTTTGTTTATTTTCACGCGAAAATCACTTGATAGATTTGAATAAAACAACAATAACATAGATCATACATCAAAATACACAAGTAATAATTTATTATTAATATATATGCATACAAAGTTATATATTATACGTTTTGTAATTATTTTTGTGATAGACATTGAGTAAATTTAAGCCTATATGCTACATAAAATCGTAACGTAATAGACCTTAAACATTTTTACATAAATATTCTATGAAGTCTAATAATATTTTTACAAATCCAACTTTTATTTTTAAAAGGATACGGGTTAAACAAACACATTTATCAATCATTTTAAGTTTGTTGCATTCTATTCAGTTTTAGCGCTATCAATGCTGAATAACGACATAAAATAAGTTTTATTATGAACAGTTAACGCTAAACGAATTATTGCAAATCTAATATATAACGTGTCTCAGTGTTAGGTACCATACTCCCCGGAAACGGTTTGACCGATTTTTATGAAATTTTTATATTATGTGTGTTAATGATTGAATTGTATGTACAATTACCTAACTGTGCTACAGTTAGGTCACAACCGCAATCATCTAGTCACGAATTATCGGTACAAGTTGTTAGATAAATGTTTTAATACAATCAGGCGCCGAGTTTTTGTGGCTTTTAAAAGATTCAATTCAAAATGTCGGAGCACGCCATAAAACTATTAATGGCTAATCACGCAAAAACTATAATTGCTCACATAATTGAATAGAGGTCGAAATACGGTCTTGTTTCGCATCGATTGAAACTTAATGGTCATATTCAGGTCAATTGAGAGACGCAACAAAATATATTTGTTGATAATTCATCGTTTATATCATACATAGACCTGACTTCAATAAGCTTAAAGCAGTTACTGATATCAGACAACAGAGGAATTTTAAGTCATCATCGTTGTATCGAGTCATGCATTTGAGCCCTGTGCATTCGAGCTACACTTTGCATTTGAGCGCCTCTTACGATACCTAGTACAGGGGGAGGTACTATTTTACTCTGCCTACTTAATGGTTTTAATTTGAAATAGAACACTTAAATATATATAACCATAAATCATAGAACAAACCAAAAGGGTGTCCCTTATCCATCGATTGTAATATATTTCATAAAATCAAACTATAAACATTTAAAAGGAGAATGTTGAGGCACTATTTATACTGTGGTGCATTTGTAACGATTCAACTAATAACTACTTGACTGAATACAAAAATATTCAAACATTATCATCAAATAATATTAGCTATATTTATCCATAAACACAATAGTAATGAGAACTTCACGGGTAAAACCGGGGTGTCCTGCCAGTTATAAAATTAAAAGTAAAGATACCTCCTTTTTTAAACAAAATGTAGTTCAGTTTTTTTAACTTTCTAAACCAACATTTTGTGTCCAACTGTACCTAAGTAAGGACACACAATCACTTCGACGGACAAGGACACAATGTACTCAGTCTAACTTAACCAATTATTATTCTTAACATTAATTAAAAATTTTTGCTGTTTTTCGTAACATCTCTTCGAGGCTATTTCTAAATATCTAGTTAGTAGTTATTTCTATATTTTAACTTTATTGTTCGCGCGTTTTATTATTTGACAATTGACTGTCACGAAAAAAACATGGCGGATTGTATTTACAGGTGCAATTTTATTGATATACTAACTGTCAAACTTTGTTCTGCTAATTAAATTATATAGAATTAAAATGACTATGAAAAATAGGAGTTGTTGATAGAATGGTGATAATTTAGGGTTGTATGTATTTATAATGCAACATTATAAAAAAGAATTGTCCAAAAAATTAAATAACCTTCATCACTTAGGAGTATATCAAATAGATGTCCTGGGTGAGGATCGAACCCACGACCCATGGCGTACAAGACAGGGTCATACCATCTGCGCCACCGGGCCTGTCCATAGATAAAAGTTACGTAGCTTCTACTCCAAACTGTACATCCAGATTTTGTTACTATTAATTTGTTGTTTGCATTCAGGTCTCCCTGTATATGCATTTGAAGACACGTCCGCGTCTAAAAACAATAAACAAGTGAAAGAAGGCCACAACAACTGAACTTGTTAAAACTTTTACCTAAAACTGGAAACAAGTTGAATTGCCGCGTGGACAGTTAACTTTATATTTATGGCCGCAGAATGTAGATCAAATGAATATGATACAAGATGAATAAGTAAAAAAGAAAAATGTGGTTTTATAGTTGGACTAGATGACGAGATATTGTCCTGTCTTATCTATTTATCGTCGCATAAGTTCTAATATCGCGTATGTCAAAGTTGGCAACTTAATAGTTAAGCCCAATGATAACACGATATTACATTTCTAACGCTGCAGTAAACGTTTTATACCGTGTATTGTTTAAACGAAATCTATTTTGCACCAACTAAATGCACAAGTTATTAGTTTTAAAATGATTTTATGAAACGTGAGCAATGTTGTTCCAATTGTACAAAGTCTCAACATTTTGACTTACAACTTACTTTTGTTAGAACTTAAACGACGATATATTTTAAAGTGAATCCCTATTTCTTTTGGTCACGCCATCGTGAACGGCTGGACCGATTTCACTACTTTTCTTTATTGTGTATGTTATTATCAGGAAATGGTTCTTATGAAAGAAAAAACAAAAAAAATGCGCGATAAATTATAAAATTTGAAGAATAATTTAAGAATACTTAAGAAACTAAAATATGAGCACGCTTTCTGTCAACTCTATGTCAAATGTCATAACGTGACATTAAGAAAGTATATTGTCCAAAACTATTTTTTTACGCGCAAAAAATCAAAAAAGAAGAATATTGTATTAGAATATATAATACACTTTTATTTTATAAAATCAAAATTAGTGTAAATAAAATAATAATAATACAATTCCTACAGATTCCAATTTCAAATGACATTAAGTGCGCGCCAACTGTCAATTAAGTGACAGTTATGTCAAACACAATAAATTAAAATTAGAATAGTTCGTAAGGTTATATTTCTATGTTCCGTGCTAATTTTTCTTTCATATGAACATTTTCCTGGCAATAACTAACACGAGGAAAAATAATTATAACACGAGAACACTTAACTCTCACCTATTTCTACCGCCAAATAGCAGTGTTCGCATCGATGTGTTTTGGTTTGAAGGCAGAGGCAGTGAAATTACTGTTTAATATGATATAATATCTTCAAGTCACAAGGTTGGCAACGCGCTGCTGATATCCTTGTAACATTACGAGTGTCTATTGGCTGCAGTGACGTATAATATCAAGCGGATTGAATGCCAGTAGGTCGTCGTAGCCTAATAAAAAAAAATACGCGTGATGTGTTGACTAAGGAATATAGTGTTGTTTTTTTTTAATTTATAGACTAAATAAAAGATGGCCGATAATAATTTAGCAAGTAACCTGATACTTGACCTTGACTAAGGTCATGTACTCGATTATTTTACCCGTGCAAAATAGAATCGCTCACATTACGCTCTTCCGGTTCGAAAGTTGAGAGGCAGTGGAGTTATTGGGTAATATGACATAATATTGCCACGATACAAGGTTGAGCGACATGCTTGTGTTATCGGGCAGTGGTTCCCAACCAGTGGTCCCCAAAAATTTGGAATAGTGGTTCGAATTAAAAAATTAAAGACGCCAGTTTGAGCAGTATGCTATAATTTAAGTCTCAAGATTGCAGACATTGTCTCAAATTACTTTGATTCAGTATGTACCGTTTAGATTTCAATAAAAAACGCTTTTTTTCTATTAAAGTAATATTGTTAATTCATGATACTGATAAGCTTTTGATTAAGATTTATTTCGCGACAGAGTCAGTATTTTTCTCTGTTGATAAAAAAGAAATCGAAGTTGTCCCTGGCCAGTGAAAGATTGACAACCACTGATCAATTATTTACCGACGCGCGATCTGTGTGTTGGTGTATCAAGATTTTCACAGCTAATTTAAACTCAATCGTAATTAAAAATACACAAAAATCTTTTCCATTAGTTAATCCGTCTATAAATGATAACGTTTTGCAAAATTTATTTGATTGTTTATTAGTTTATCGCGTTCATACATCATAGCATGATTTGTATATATGGAGTGAAATATTCCATGATCTTACTCAACTCTATATTTAATAGGTATTACCTATTTAAAGGCTGCATAAGTATGACTGACTAACTATTGTTACGAAGATCAATTAACTATCAATTATATTGCTAACAAGGAAACTAAGACGGCATTGCGGTTTGTTTTAAGTAGAGAAAAAAAACATTCATTCTTGCCATGCAGAATAGATGGTTCCGTTCAAAAAGGTAATGTCAGCATAATTTTTAAAATAGCAACCCCCAATAATTATGTAAATAAATAATATAATATATGAATAAAAACATTTGTTGCTATGTGTGTGATTAAAAAGCCGTTTTGAGATATTTAACATTCAACTTTATTCCTTTTTTTGGGTTACTTTTTTAGTGGTAGTTATATACATATACATATATTATTTTTTTTTAATTATATATCAATATATTTATATATAATTGAAAAAAATGATATATAACACGCCTGCCCAACACGGCTATTATGGGCAAAATGTCCAATGACTGATATGAAGATGATTATTGTTTTTGCCTGAAATTTCTCACCTTTATCCGATCTATGCCTCCAAAGGGTCCCAACCGCTTCATACGGATCCCTAAATCTCAGTCAACCAGGAACCGGCCTTGCCCGTGCGACCTCCGCGAAGTAGGTTAACGTACCGACCTCGGCGAGGTCAAATCATAGACTATTATATTGTGTTCTTATAAATATTGACCTTATGATGGATTGTCGGGTATTTCCTTGATATGGAAGAATCCCGAGGGAATGTAAAGTGAACCCCGTGACTGTAATCTTGGACCGCATCCTGGATTGTTTCCTCCATTCTATAATATTCCGTCACACACTTCGATTTAAGCCATTTGACCCACTGATCTGATCCACTTGATTCACTTTATTTTCAAAATCAACTTAACATTGTTATAATTTCAGTATACTTTACATACTTCAATAATTAGGAGTAGAATCCGTTCTGTCCAAAACTGCTCTATGACTACAAACCAATCTATCTTGTTTTTTCACAAGGCGTTTATTATTGCGTAGAGCGCAATAACCATATGTCAAAAAAAAAACGTAGAAAAAACTATAACACTACACTATAACAACATCTATAAATATCACTGATCCATCCGTCAAAACATACGCTAATAATTAAAAACAGTTGAGTGTACACGTGGCTTTCATACAAATCTGTCCCATAGTACGATAAATCAATAAAATGAATTTATAAAACTGTTCGAGAAATGCTCCATATAGCCGCTGATATAAATTTGAAAATGGAACTCGAAAACCAATTTTAAATTTGCGTTTGGATGTTTTGTAAATTGGAATTATTGTGTAGGTACATTTAAAATCGAATGTTAATTTGAAATTCGAATGCCGAAATTCGAATGAAACAATAGAACTCAGGAATATTCGAATTTGCTATATTCTCTCTCTCTCTAAATAGATTATATCTGTCAAATATGGGCCACCTTTGATCTAGCGACATCTTTATAGTCTATTTATATAACCACTACGGGTCTATTATAAGATAACAAACGCTGACTATGGTAGTACAGATCAAGCTGTTTTACCTGAATAGTGCTTCAATTCCAAGTAAAAGATGAAGCTGATAACAGATTTTCAGTACATGAATGTTTAATATTACTTTGTATAGGTTAAAAATTTAAAAAAAGATAAAAGTTTTTGTTATAATCCCTGGATGTTGTATTTAGGCTAATCTATAATAAAAATTCGTTTTATCCGTATTCAGTTCATAGTGATCTTACAAAAAAGAGAACTAATAAGCGTCAATGGGTATTTTATTTCTTAAGTAAGTAAAAACATAAAAAAAAATAATACCTTGTCTCCCGCTATTTCTCCACTTTTTATATATTTTTTATTTAAACGTCCCGAGAGACCAATGCCCGAATTGTGAGTGGCTTATATTCTTTCATAAACCTCAAGCTATTTAGAAGTGGATATTTTATAAAAATCCGTGCATCGGTTGGTCTGTGTAAGCGTTACAGACTGATAATATTTCGCAATCGTGATATTATTGGTATGATAATTATTGGAGGTATCGATTTCTCTGATTGTATGTCCGTCTGAGTAAGATTCTCTTACTTAGTTCTCTCTGCACGTGTCGAACCCGCGTAAATATATCGATCAACTTTACTAATTACAATTATTATTCGCCGGAGTTTATTTTGAACAAATATACAGACAGATGAGAATATTTTAAATTGTATTGTATAAAGTACAGTTTACATATTAGGGCATATGCATTAAGTAAAGAAATATTTATATGCGTCTACACATTTTCAATACACACGCAACAAAATTTGCCCAATTGCAAAAACTGTTTCTCTGCTAAGTAAGTATTTATAAAAATTGCGAAACTAATAGGTTTAATGACACGAATTTTTCCTTTATTGACAATAATTACTTAATAATTAGCCATAGTAATAATTATTGCGTCACCCCTAAGAAATTGAAGATACAAATCACTATCTTCTATAAGCGACTGTATGGAACCAATTGCATGATAACCTTACAAGACGTGGGTCAATTATCAATACAAATTGTTATTACCGCGTTGCGAGTCGAATATATCGAACGTCAATTTAAAATCTTCAGTGTTTAAAAAAAAATATAAACATAATAAAAACTCGTTCTAGATTCAAATTTATGATTTAAAATGTCTGTAAACGGAAAAGACGAACCGGTTGTCCCGCCATCTTCACTAATACGCCGCGTGAGCTCGCGTTCCATTCGGAATTCGATTTCGGAGGAGAAAGAAAATGGCGTCGAAAATGTGAACGCGGGAAAGTCGTTCGTGAGCAAGTACAAAAAGACGCCGGAGGCGTTGAAGAATTTCCACATGAACGATGCTGAGAGCGAGTTGGAGGTGCCTGGTACGCCGATGACGCCGAGGACGTCCACCACCCCTGGTTGGTATAAAAATTTTAAAGAGAAGATGCAGGGGTATACTAAAACCTTATTAGTATACAAACAGTTTTTTTAATTGAAAACAAAGACGAGCAGACGTTTCTGTTAACGATTATCATTTTTAATATATTTCTGTTTTTGCATTGCATCCGTGAATTGTTATTAGTTTTCAAATAACAATTTATTGTTATATGTATTTTATTATTTAATAATTAAAAAAATATATAAATATACAAGCATTGATCGTAAGGTCTCAAATTAAACTCAAACCACTATTTGTTAATATTTTCACCACTTACACTAGAAATAATACTAACAAACTCTAATTGATTAGGACGCCTAGTTTGGGGGGGGGGAAGTACTATAGCAATGCCGGTAACAATTTTCTTACTAAACATTGCTTATATTTAGGTATATTAATTACTCTTTTACACTAAAAAGGCTGAACTGATCTAGTCAAAATTTAGTACAGACTAGATATAGATTACAGTGTAACATGACTACTATAGTACCGGTGGGAAGTTGGTTTCATAAAGAGATCGATATTATTTTTTGTTCAGTGTTAATTTAGGGGACAGACGATCCCGGTGGTTGCTATAGAGTAATTATATTAAAAATAATTTAAAATCAATTAAATAATATTCTTTTTCACTACTGGTTATTAACAGCGTCTAATTATTGTAATCTAATGAAAGTATATAAAAAAAACTAAGATGGTGATTATAGATTATAATTTGATTTCAAAGAGTAGAATAAATAGGTCTTAACAACAAAGGATTCCAAGCATTTAATTATCTGATTTTATCGCCTCTGTACTTATAATAATAATTTTTAAAAAAGTCAGCAATAAGACCTTTCTTTACTGTCCTCTAATTACATAATTATTGTGAAGTAATTAATTATGCTTGAAGTTTTTTATCCGGATTTAATTTCGGTGGAACGATTCGTCCAGAGTATTTAAAATTTGAACATAGTTTCTTAAATTTTAAACAGGTACCCATTTAAATTAACATTCGAAATAAAAAAATACTAAACGCAATTTATTTTAAATTTAATTTATTTAAATAGATACAATAAATTAGAAAACCGCAGCCCATTCAATCTCAGTAAATTTACTGCTGCAGCGCATCTGCTCACATTGTGGTCGGTTATCTTGATGAAATGCGATAAAATAATACATCTCTATGTAACAATTTAGTATATATATACATATTCTATTTACATATACCGTCATGTCGTAAGTAAAGTGTGGTACCGGAACCGATAGATAGGCGGTATATCAATCCTCAACGACATACGTAACCATAATTAAAAAAAGGGAGACGGGCAGCAGTCTGCTCAGTACGAAGCTAATTATTGCTACCTCCACGCCTGCCCAGTGTGGCAATTCTCCCCTTTTTAGGAAGGTATATTGTGCAACATTGAACGCCAGCTACATGATGTATTTAATTAACTATTTAAATTTAATAACTTATAACTCATTTAAGTTTAGGAAAAACTCAATACTCAATATTTACTTTGTTTAAATAGACTTGAGATTATAACCTCTTGATTAATATTAAACTCGTAACGTACCTGTTGACCCTACGTGTTATCTCTCCTCAAGAGTGTCCAGATCTAGGTCTTTGATGGAATGAACTGGACTGCAGAAATATACGTGAAAAATGTAATGTAACATGTATCCAGGGTTGACGCACAAATTTGATCAGTGTAAGTAACGGAATACAGGTAAAAATTGCTTACGCAACAACTACAGGCTTCACATAACAATATTTCAGTCACACGTTTGGTTAAATAATTAGGTATAATTATTTAACTATATAAGAATTAAATATACATTCAAAAATGGAATCTATAATTAGTTAGGGCATCTTTATCGACTTTGGTTCTTTATGAGTTGTGACGTTTTTCTTTCAAAAGAGCGGTCGTATTCTTCTTTATAGGTTAAAACGTCTTAAGTTGTTTTAACATTATATTCAAACAATACATACGTCTAGGTATTACCTATCTGAATGGAAAAGTTGGTATATACCAGGTAGAAGAGGTACAAAACAAGAGTCAGTTCAGAAGTACCAAGAATAAACGATCGTGTATGAAAAGGCCAATGCTAGTAAAGGGAGCGAGTGAGTTATGCTGTGATCGTAGCGATTGGAAAAAGATATCAATACCAAAAGGTATTGGTAGATGTATTATTTCTACAGGCCTGTTAATGCATCCGGTAGTCGCACCTTATGTCGTGAATTCGATCCCCATCCCGGACAAATATTAATTCGTCGAATATCTGTATCTGTGTGTTAAATATGTATTTCAGTATCGCTTGGTTATCTGATATCCGAAACACAAATGCTTTAAGCGACAATGTCATAAAAGTCAGGTCAATGTGTAATATATGATATAGTCGCACTCGATTCCTCTTTGAATTTTTATCATGTACGCTTTTCTTCTGCAGGCCATGAGAACTGCACATTCCACCACGACTTGGAGCTGGACCACAGGCCGCCAACCAGAGAGGCACTCCTCCCTGACATGGCCAATTCCTACAGACTGCTTCTCACAGGTTAGCCTCAACTCTTTAATTACTTAGTCTTATACTTTTTTGTGTCGAAATCCACAAGCTTTCTTTATGTACATAACATCCAAAAGGATATTGTGTCAATTGTTTTAACATGTATCGTTTAAATATATATATGACTGTTTATTCCAGGCTTGGGCGAGGACCCTGAGAGACAGGGTCTGCTGAAGACCCCAGAGAGGGCAGCCAAAGCAATGCTATTCTTTACAAAGGGATACGATCAGAGTTTGGAAGGTAAGATCAATCAAAATTGGTATCATCAATCACGCCAATACTATTTTATATCTAATCACTATCATCCTTCAAGCAATTTATGTTTTGCCTAAAGTAATTTTGCTCAATCTTCGTAACTAACATTCACTAGAAGCTCACCCAGAGTACAGTCGTTCAAAACGACACCTACAATTCTATACGAAACTGTTTAACATTCCAGAGGTCTTAAACAACGCAATCTTCGACGAGGACACAGATGAAATGGTGGTGGTGAAAGACATTGAAATGTTCTCTATGTGCGAGCACCACCTGGTGCCCTTCTACGGGAAGGTGTCCATCGGGTACCTGCCGCAGGGCAAGATCTTGGGGCTGAGCAAGCTAGCTAGGTAAATAGTTCCCATGGCTTATATACTTATATATTAGCTATAAAGTTGATTGTTTTCAATAGCCTGGGCGGCAGTAGGATTCATTTTAAAACCATCATTTCCTATTCAAGAACCACATACTGAAATGGAAAGCCTTATATGAAACTTAGGTGAAGTCTAAGTTTGACCAAGATATTTAAAGTACCGGAACACAAACATAGTATACCATTGTTCAACATTTCTTACTATTACCTGGTATCCGCACAGTACAACAATATCTCCCCCTGTACCAGGTGTCATAAGACGCGACTGAGCTTGATGAGGAACTGATAGATGGTCAGAATATCCATCGGAACGGCAAAACTCACATGCAACAAGATGAGGATACGCAGCATTCCCATCGCAAAAGCTTCGCTCTGCTGTTACCACCACACCTGGCCATTGCGGCATTTATTGCCTAAACTCATTCTCTTCTGAGGAGGTCTATGTCCAGGACAAATTCGACCTTATTCTATCGCAACACGGCTCCATGTCCACTAGATTACAAAACAGCGATTAAGATGATTAAGGAACGAAAGATATTTAAATTGCAACTCTATTCTCAGGATCGTAGAGATCTTCTCCCGCCGTCTGCAAGTCCAGGAGCGGCTAACCAAACAGATCGCCATCGCAGTGACGCAGGCGGTGCGACCCGCGGGCGTCGCCGTCGTCATCGAAGGAGTGTGAGTAGATCTCGAACTATTACTACATCATATAAACAAAATAGATTGAGCAACATTACGAAGGAAACGGCTTGGACGATTCTTATGAAATTTTATATGCATACTCTGTAGGTCTGAGAATGGGCTTCTATCTATTTTTCATACCCGTAGGTGGTAAGGTTTATCCAACCCTAACTTTTTTTTTGACAAATTTATTTTTCAAAATGTGGCATTAAAAATGCATACAACCCTAAATTTTCATTCTTCTATCAACCCCTGTATTTTAATAGTTATTTTAGTAGTTGTATACCTATTATTTCATTGTTAGAACAAGGTTTAGCAGGACAGCTAGCACTTTATAAATAAACTTCTTGCAGTAAAACATAAATCACTCAATAGATGTCGCTACTTGTATCATCATTGAGATATATTTTTTAATAGTGCTGTCTACTCTGATATCTAATCTCATAATTTAGTCTGCACATACTAAAGCGTACCCACATACATAAACAGAAGCCTGGAGTGGGCAGACAATAAGTTGCCATACAATTTGATCCTGACATACTGTCAACAACCTTTTTCCTCAACTTTAATTTAGCTATTAACATGATAGTAGAAGAAGATATTAATGGAATGTTTCCATTGCAGGCACATGTGCATGGTGATGCGTGGAGTCCAAAAGATAAACAGCAAGACTGTGACCTCCACCATGCTGGGAGTGTTCCGCGATGACCCCAAGACGAGGGAGGAGTTCCTCAATCTGGTCCACACGAAGTGAGGAAAGGAGACCTCTTTATGTTCCTCTGCCGTTGTTGTGTTTCGTTAATTACTCATTTGTTTTTTCCGTTCTATTTTCAAAAAAGCTTTTTTTTGTAGTCTACGTGTTTTAAATTTCGAATATTATTTTTTACGTTTTATATTTTTCAGTTGTTTTGAATTAATTACTATTCCGTTCCCAATATTTAAATTTAAATTAAGAATACTCAGGTTGTGCGAAATTAATTTAGAGGATTTTTTTTTATTTCAAATTGAGAACTAACGACAGCAGACATGTTTATCCTTTTATTTAATTAAGTATGATTTAAGTGCAGCTTTTTCCTATCATGAGCAGATGCGGTTCCATTTAAAAACTTTCAAAATAAATACTTTCTCTATAACTATAATTTATATTAGTGTTTGGAGTCGACTTTGTTATATAATTAATTTATTCTAAATGGCAATAAAAACTACATTTAAATAATAATAATCATCATTGCGGCCGTGAAACGTTCACTGCTGGACATTGGCCTCCCCTTGAAAGGGGGAAATTGCCGAGCTGGGCAAGCGTGGTGGCATTCTCACAGCGTAGCTCCACGACGAGAATGCAATAATGAAGTGCCAATATTATTGTTATTTTTTAAAAATATTGTTTAGGATTTTAAATTGTTGATAAAAAAAAATATACATATATAATACCTACAGTATTCCATAATATAAAATATAGTTTTTAATATAATTCAGAAGGAAAATTTATACTGCCTTAATTTTTAGTTAGCGTAATATTTTGATCTGTTATTTTTAGCCGAATTGCTTCTATGCTGGTTTTAGTATTTGTTTCACATTTAAAATTAGTGTTTATTTTTGACAATAATAAGTTATGAATGGACTTTGGGGAATGCAGTAATATAATTATTGCCCAAAAGCTTACCGCATTTTCCAAACTATATTCATATATTGTATTTAAGTATGGAGATTAGTACAAAGATTTATATTTCGGATCTGTAAAGGATCCCAATGGAATTTATTTGTGTTTTTTTTTTGTGATTCAATTTTTTTTTTTGTGGATCAATTTTTTTTTGTCAAAAATCTCAAGCGACATGGCTGACGTTTGACATTTTTGCATGAAACATTTCTATTGTGATTTTCATTATTTTTAATGTTGTACCACGACGTTGCCTTATGTATATGCAAAGAAAAATGGAATATATGGAATTTTTATATGTTTATGTATAACTTGGAATTTGGAGAGTTATATGATTTTATGAATAAAAGTTTTTTATTTTAAGTTGAAATGCAGTTTTTATTTAACGACGCCGAACTTTTTAGTTATGACAACTAATTAAACACTTACATTTCTAAAAAAAAATGTTTTAATTATTAATATATTTCAATTCACTAACTTGAATACTAATAATAATTTGCTTTTAATTGGTATTTTGCATTAAATGTATTTTATTTTGCTAAATATGCTTTAATAACTGTAAGACATGATTTAATCAGAGCGAAATACATAGAAGAGCTAAATTCGTTAGAAACACGTTGTCTCATACAATAAAGGTACAATAGGACCCTAACCCTCGAATATGTCATGTAGGTTCAATCGCAATTTTGCACGTCAACAAGATTGACTAGTAACAATACTTTAATGACTCGTCTGGTACTGGCAGACTAATTTTAAAGGCTAGGCTACTCATTGACCTATTTATTTAAATGAATAACAGTAGTTATGTTATAGACGCGAAAGTTGTGTAACCACTGTAACTTTCTTAATGTAACTTTAAAATGATATAGCTCAGACCTCAGGGTGACATATATAGTTTACATGATATACATGAATTGATTCCAAAATATAACGTTAAGTGTCGCTTGCGCCTGCCAAGTTCTATCCGCAAATTCGCTTATCATCAAAAGTTCAGGATGCTAGCAGGAATTAACGTTTTTCCTTATTTAAAATCACTTCTCGTCGATCGAAATCGAAATTCGAAATTCGTCGTTTCGCCAATCGAAATTCGTTCGGAAATTATAGCAATCTGTAATTGTATTGCGCTGTTTGTCAGTAACTCTATATATACAAAGTACGTATGTATGTATAATGAAAGATGGGTGCTTAGAGAGAAAATACTCCAAGCACAAATCATGCGCAGACGAAGTTGTGGGCATCAATTAGCTATCCTATAAGGTTTTCAGGATCATCGGTTATTTGATTATACACCAGTTCGACAAATAAGCATACAGTATGCGTGATAGTAAGCGTTACTGCAGCCTTTTGACGCTCGTAATATCACGAGGATATCACAAGGGCGTTGCTAACCTTGTGACTTGTAGATATTATGTCACAGTAAATTCACTGCCTTTCTCACCCTTCAAACTGGTACACAGCAATGTGAACTGCTATTTGGCGGTAGAAATAGATGAGAGTGAGGTACCAATACCGTATCTAGTAATCAGGAGACCTTTGTATGAGGTCTATATTTAGACGTTTATTAACTCGACTAAGTGATTCCATGGGAACGGTTGTGTGTAACCTGCATCATCATCAGATGGTCTGTCCACCTTATGGTTAAGCGTCGTATAGGTTACAGGCCACCAGGCCACCGGCCAGGAAGGCCAGAAACGCGACTATGAGTCTGTTGGTGTTTTAAGTGATAACCATTTGGTGACTTATTGGCTAGTTAGGGTGCAAATTAGCCAATAAGTAAGTGAAAATAATGTAAAATAAAAAATACCAGCCTTTAGAAGTCCACTGCTGGACATAAACCTCTCCAAGAATACCTCCTCCGAGGAATCAATACCTCCTGTATTTTGCCGCGCATAATTGCCGCACTGAGCAAATATATTGGCAATCGCAGATTGCAGCTATCGCGACGGGGATACTACTGCCTAGTACTACCCCGTGCATTTGAGATCCACTTTGGAATGAATATACTGCCATCTGCCGGTTCTTGTACCTTAGTCTCTTCTTACGACACTTCTACTTCTATTCTGCCGGTATCACACATCATGTATTTTAATTAAATGAATATTATCTGTATTAACATGTATCCTTGTATAGCTTTATATGACTTTCGAGATCAAGCAGTAAGTAGCAAATACTGCTAAAAATGATATTGCTCAAATAATTTTAGTAGGAGTAAAAAAAATATTATAAAACCGTTATTAAAATAATTGAATGACAGACTGACTTGACTCCGAGATATATCGCTTAAAACACTTGTTTAACGTATTTCAGTCAACAGAGATTTCACAAAAATATTACTATCATACATGTTCAACACCCACACAGAGAAAAAACACAAATATCATTATATGAATATTTTTTCTGGGTGGGGATCGAACCTACAACATTCGGCGCACTTGATAGGATTACTATCACCAGTACCATCAGGCCATTTATTTTTTTGACATATGTTTATATTATTCTATTTTGTTTAGTTATTAAATTGATAACTATTAAAATTTCATAATATAATGCTTATTTTTTGCTCCTGGTAAAATTAGTAGAGCAATGTTGTTGTTCGCAGTATTTGCGTAAACCTTACTGCAGGTATACAAGTACAAACTATTTAATTTTTATTGTAAATATGAATTTAAAATCTTTTTCAATTAATCCTAACGTGCAATATACATCTAATGTGCATAGGTACGTTTTGGTGACTAATTTTTATTTACATTGACTATACTTATGTTCAGTCTATCCACTGCGTAATATTTTTGGCAAACAATAAAACATTTTCCACATGATTTATTTTACCCGAAAGGTTCCAAGAGGTGGCTTTACTAAGCACACGTGTATACATCCAACACCTCAGAATGCCCCCCTCAAAACAACTTTTACTGTCACTCCATAATCACAAACATGTTATGGCTAGATACGAAATATGAGGTTTCGTATCTAGCCAAAGGTTGCCTGCATTAGAGATACGGTCATATTTATTTCTACCGCAAAACAACAATGATGTGTTCCGGTTTATAGGAGGCAGTGAAATTACTGGATAAAATATGATGTCACATACACCATATTTTCATATCACAACGTTGGCAACACGCTTGTGATATTCTATAATATTACGAGCGGTTATAAGCTGAAATGACGCTTACTATCGCGCAAACTGTACCTAAGCTTGTTATCGACTTAGTTTAATAAAAAAAAATATTAAAAAGTTCTGTCTGTTAACGTCTTAGATCACTTTCTTCTACTTTATCATTTGACATAATGCAAGTTTCGCAAATTTTATACTTAGTAACACTATGTGTTATATGTATGTTACAGTTAAAACGCATTTTTTGTTAGAACTGGTTTTCTTTGGTTAATACTAGTTTTTACTAGTTAGTAACTAGAATTTACCACATATACAATGATTGATGTTTAGGTAAAAGTAGTTGTCACATCGAATTGTAGTCAATACTTGCACTAGAAAACCGAATTTGAGATTTATTGTTTTTCGGTTCTGGCATCTGCCTCTTTGATTCGTGCGTTGCGGTCACAGTTCTAACCTATCCTAACGACCAGCCAGTTGACCCTACACATAATATTTTATAAATGATATTTGATTTTAGCATTAGTTATTTCTAGTATTAATAAAGACATACCTTAAACTTTCTAACCGGGAAATACACGTTATATCTAAAAAAAATTGTACATATACAGAAATTTATATAAATACCTATATGTTATATATTTGTATAGAAAGGTTTTAAAATAATTGATCTGCATTCTAAATTTTGGTGTCATTATCATTACAATACATAAGAAGTTAACATTCAAACGCTTTAATGACCTAGCCTAAAGTCATGGACGTTAAATCGATAACTCTGTTTATAAGTATTATATATAATTATACATAGTTATGTTCGATATAAAATTAAAAGATAACGGATTTTTTTTTTCTGACACTCATACGTCTATCTATATGTGTACTTGAGACATGTCTGCACATCCCTACTATATAATATTATAAATGCGAAAGTAACTCTGTCTGTCTGTCTGTCTGTCTGTCTGTTACGCTTTCCCGTTTAAACCTCTCAACCGATTTTGATGAAATCTGGCATAGACAATCTTTAGACCTTAAGAAAGGACATAGGCTATTTTTGAACTCGAAATAAGGGTTGTAAGGGGTTGTAAGGGGGGATGAAAAGTTGTTTGCATGGATCGCTATTTTTTGAGCTAGAAACTTAAAACTTATTTTTCAGGCCATTGATTCTATATAAATAAACGTGACATTCAAAGTTTATATAATTTGAAGTAAATAGGTATGGTACCCAAAAAACTATTCCACGCGGACGAAGTCGCGGGCACAGCTAGTTTATTATAAAGAGGAAAGATTTGTATGTATGTATGTAACAAATAATTTAGTTAAATCATAGTCTCATGTTTACCAAGAAATATAGGCTACATGTCATACTAAAAAAGCATATACATAAATATGTATATAAAATTATTTATATATATATATATATATATTACGATCCCAGCCATTGGAAGTCCACTGCTGGACATAGGCATCTTCAAAAAAAGGATATTGCCGCGCTGGGATATATATATAAAAGGGGGTGCAAAAAATGACACCCAGAGTTATCGGTCCATCTGGATTATATGTACTCTGACAAAATCTGTTGCATGACGAACTCTATTCAATTCCGTACAAACTTATAGAGGTACAATAGTCGTTTGCATTGTTACTTATTCTCACCAATTTTTCACCGCCAAATATTTCATTTCAATTGATCGCATTGCTGTATTCCGGTTTGAAGGATGAAAGAGGCAGTAAATTACTGGGTAAATGTGACATAGTATCACCAGTTCAGAATCTTAGAGACATACTAGTGATATCTTTGTGATGACATGATTGCCTAAAGGGTGTAGTCACGTTTAACATCAAGCGTACAGTATGCTAGTTCTTTATAATATATGAAATAAACAATAATGCTATCTCAGAAACATGATTTTGACAAGCAAAGGTCAACTATAAAATCTGTCAGGTTTTGTTGGAGATGAGTATAGAAAAGAAACAGATGCTATTTATACAGATTTTCAAAAAGCTTTTGACATGGTGGTAGGCTTCTTCTCAAAAATTTGGACATAACTATATAAGAGGTAATTTACTGCGATGTCTTGAACACATATAACTTATAAAGTTTGAATGGATATATTTCTGACGTTGTGCAGGTGACATCAGGGTTCCCCGGGGTCTAAATTAGGCCCACTAAGTATATAGAGTTAATCAATGACGTCCAAAATTTCTTGTATACTGACGACCTCAAAGTTTAAAAGCCTTGTTCTTTGGTTTGCTTAGAGCTACAACTAGATTCTAATAAATTTTAATTTTTTGCATGCTGTGCAATCAATACTAAATGTTTAAATATATCAAAGTACAATATTATCATTTTCACAATAGATAGAAATGTTTTTAATTTGTTTACTCATTGTGTTATCAACAATTAAATAATGTGAAAACACTGTGGGACCTCAGTGTTACACTAGATAGCACGCTTATCTTTTACCAACATATTACTAATACTAAACATATTACTTAATAAAGCACTAAAAATTGACGGTTTTGTGGTAAGATCCCGCAGAGTTCTGCAAATATACTGCCTTTCTCCAATAGTAAAAAAGGCTTATTGCCTTTTTTCATTGCTCATTCAAAGGCTCATTGCCTTCATCCTCAAGAAAAATACACCTGTGCTATTCAAAGTCCCCATTCTTTTAATACCTACCTAGGACTACCTCAAATAAAACAAATACAATGTAAATGGCTGACACAGGCGTTGTCTTATTTCAGCAAATATACACAAAGAGATCATGAATCTTTCACCATAACATTTCTAATCTGAGAGAGGTACCAATGCAGATGAGAAAATATCGTCTGCATTGGTACCTTGCTCTGATATGTTTTATACCGCCAAATAGCAGTGTTCGCATTGCTGTGGGTAATGTGGCATAATATCCTTAAGTGACAAACAAGGTTGGCAACGCGTAAGTGATATTGCGAGCGTCTATAATGCAGTGTCGCTTACTGCCACGCCGACTGCATACTTGTAAGTCGGCCTGATTTAATTTAAAAAAAAAACCAAAAAGGAACAGTTTAAAATTGTACCTTCGATATGGACAGAATAGAATCTCTCTCCCTCCCCCGTAAAAAATTTAAGAGACGACAGAGGTACAACCACCGATAAATGGCGGTATAGCTTTCCGTAATGGTGTAGCTCAAATCAAACAGAGCGGTGATAGGCAGCAGTATTTCTGTCGAAAAGCTACGCAAATGCCTTGCGCCGAAATTGTGGGCAAAATTCCCCTTTTTGTGGGAAGGCCTATGTCCAGCATTGGATGTTCTATGGCTAATATGATGATATAATAAAGTAGGACTAAGTTGACGAACCGGCCAACGGCCCGCATGTTGATAAGTGTCACCACAGACTATATCACCAGTGCATATTTAACCCTATGACTTGAAGATATTATGTCACATAACCCAGTAATTTACTAAAATAAATTATCTTTCATCTCTTCTGTCTCCCACTTCTCCTTCGTTTATCGAAAGTTAATTTACTTATTATGATGTTAAAAATAGTATAGTACCAATTACTTTCAATGCCGTTAGAAGTGACTGTATCACCCGTGAAATGCTCCTTCCCATTATTTATGAAATCGTTTCCATAGTTACTCGCATACTTAATTTTTCCATTTTTAGCAGCATCTTTTCTTCTGTGTAGAAAGATGGCTATATTATCCCATTACCCAAAAAATCCTCTTCTATTTTCTAATGTCCGTCCCACATCTATTCTACCACTCGTTTCCAAAGTCTTCCCACGCCTTATCCATAATCAAATAAAACTATTCTTTCATATTAATCTCCTTTATATAAATAAGGATCGTTTCCATTATTAATTATATATTTTTTTATTTGTGGCGAGAAATTAGATATAATTTTATTTTATTTACTGGTTTCGTAGTCAGCTGTATGGTCCCCGTCAACGCATCTGCATCTAAGACATCGTCATCTTGATGCTCTACGTTTGCTAGTATACCGCAGGGTAGCGTTTTTTCCTTATTACTTTATTTATTAACTCAATCTATAATAATCTTTTATTTATCTACTACTTTTATGGAGATGATTTACAGATATATTGTCAAAGAATACCTGCTGAACTCAACAGAGCTGATGAGATTATCAATAGCTATCTTGCTCGCATTAGTGACTGTAGTAAGAGGTTTAGGCTTCAAGTCAACCCAATTAAAATGCAAGCTATTGTACTCGGTACATGAGATTGATCTCAAAAATCGATTGGGCTATACCTACTTCCGTCCGTCAATTTCAGTGGTATCAAAAGTTAATTCAGTAGTACGGTTGACAATTTGGGTATTTATTTTGATGGCGACTTGTCCTGGTGAATTCAAATCAAGGATCAGTCAATCAGTCGTAAATAAAATGTGTGTGTACAATAAAGAATATATTATAATTATAAATAATAATTTCAAAGTCTTTCACTCTTCGCACAAAAACATAACAACGCAAACACTGCTGTTTGGCGGTAAAAATAGGCGAGTTACCAACGTAGAAGTTTATCTCTTGATTGGTATTTATATATACACTTTAAAAAAATACGGTACCAAAATGATTTCAATCATTTGTACATAACGGAAGTTCAAATTCCTCATGCGCATTGGCCGCTTTAGGCGAAGACTCAATTTTTTTAGACGACAGCGCTCGCGCCCACCGGCCTAGCGTATGTGGAAGAGGTCGGTATTCGTCGTTTGGATTGGCCAGCTCGAAATCCCGACCTTAATCCTAAAGAGCATGTCTGGGACGTTCTGAAACGACGCGTGAGATCAGTACAACCGGCTCCGCAGACCATCAGAGAGCTGAAGAATGTGATTGCCGCGGAGTGGGAACGTATTCCGCAAGCAAGTATCCGGGATATCCTCGCTAGCATACCCAGGCGAATTCAAGCTGTGATTCATTCATTTATCTGCTTTTACTTTATTAAAGAAAAAATAAACAAAAATCTTTGTTAACTTTTACTTCTCGAGCATATGCATTACTAGCGAGCAAACACTACAAGTGAACTTTAGCATTAAAACCCATAAATTTTATCTAAATTTTATGATAATACTGACGAAAACGATTATTTGCTTATTAATTTACAAAATTGTGAAGATAAAACTATCTATAATTATCAAACAAACCAATAGTAACATTTGAAATGGTTCATTGCTTAGGTGCCCGTTTTTTTTGCAAATGAGTGTATATGTTACTGTTGAACCAAAGCCCTCAATTAGCGTTATAGATAATTAAGCTCATGTATCGCTCACCTGAATTGCATCAAATTGCATAACAATAAACGTTTCTGATAACTTGTCTTATACAGGTTGATTAAATCGTATACTTTTCTAATATTTGATGGTATTTATAAGTAATATAATATAATTATAATATATATATATATATATATATATATATATATAATTAGAAACTTGAAGCTTTGCACAGCAGTTTCCTTTATAACGTAGAGGAGCACTGAGGACAAATTTTTAAAAATTCACCCCTTAACGGGGAAAAACGAGGGTCCAAAGTTACTAGTATGAAACTGTACCGTTTTTAAAGTTATTGAGTTGAAGATAAAATTCAGTATCTTTAGAACCTTTGTTCTTCATTATTAAAATTTATGAAACGTGTAATATATATTTTTGAAATAAAAATAATCCTACAAGCTATACAGCTTAACGCAGGTAACGACGCGGGGCGTTCCTAGTCACTCTACATAGGTTTAATACCAAACATTTATAGATATAATAAAACTACTCTTTTTGCGGATTAAAAACGTGGTTTATCTTTTCATCATAACATCTTTTGTCAATCTTAAAGACCGATGCCGCAAAGTAACGGAAACGTCGGACAAAAAATTTAAAAAGTAAAATAAACCGCGTTTTAAAGCCGTTAAAAGAGTAATTTTATTGCAGTGAACGCGCCAGTAGCCATAAAGAACCCGCAGAGTAGAATAGTACCTCCCCTGTACCAGGTGTCGTAAGAGGCGACTATCGAACCAGAACCGACAGATGGCGGTATATCCATGCAAAAAAGTCAGCTCAAATGTACAGGGCGATGA
The DNA here is from genome assembly GCA_020976665.1 of Heortia vitessoides. Taxonomy (NCBI): domain Eukaryota; kingdom Metazoa; phylum Arthropoda; class Insecta; order Lepidoptera; family Crambidae; genus Heortia; species Heortia vitessoides. The sequence continues at coordinate 8,859,023 of JACJUM010002842.1, forward strand.
TAGGCAGCAGCTTACCCGTCGCAAAAGCTGCGCTCTGCGATTGCCAACACGCTACCCAGCGCAGCAATTATGGGCAACATACCCCCTTTCTTGGGGAGGCCTATGTTCAACAGTGGACTTTTAATGCCGGGTATGAAGATGATGAACGCGTAAATGTTAGAGAATATACACAGATATGTATTTAAGTATTATATTTGTGATTCCTTTGTTGTCTGATCACCAAGTGCTTTAAGCGGCGACACGACCATATGGCCAATCTAAAATAAATCTTATGTTCGTCCGTTAGTCAATTTTATTTTTCAAATCCGTATGCATATTATAGACCCTACATAAAAGTACAGTTTTGAGTTTTAGCAGTCTTTATCTTGGAGTGCGTTATTTAGATTTGTATTGTTGGTTCTAATTTTAATACGAAATAATAATTTGCAAGATAAATGTAATCCTAAGAGCAAAATCTATTCTCTTCTTCAAGTTAAGTGATGCAGCTGTCCATGAGCGACGCTGATAACATACCATCCAGGTCCACCACATCAGGTAACTGTTCAGCTCACCCCCTATTATATTAAAAAAGTATCTTGAAATTTAAAATTATTAATCTTCAAATAATCTTCAAATTATTTAATTAACTAATTAAGTAAGATCAATAACCAACGAAGTTCACAACAAATTCGAACCAGAAATTATTCTTTATTTATTATGACAATAAATCATACTATATTAAACAGTTTCATCGCGCAGTCATGATGTCGCAGATGGTAATGATTCTATTTTATGTGCCAGGGGTCATGGGTTCGATCCCCACCCAGGACAAATATTTATGTAGTGATATTTGTATTTGTCCTGTAACTGAGTGTTAAAAATATGTATTTAAGTATTATATTTGTAAATAATCTGTTGTCTGATGTCTGTAACACAAGTGCTTCAAGCGGTTTACAATGGAGTCAGATCCTAGAGTCAGGTCAGGTGAGATGTTGTATAAATATTTTAATTGCCCACCATTTTTTTTCAAGTAAGCTCGTAATATCACAAGGATATCACGACCGCGTTGCCAGCCTTGTGACTTAAAGACTTTCTGTCACATTTGCCAGTACTTCCATCACCTCACTCGCCCTTCAAACCAGAAAAAAGGAATACGAACACGGTTAAGCGGTAGAAATAGGTGAAGGGGAGGTACAATGGTAATTGCAGGCGACCTTTTGTATGAGGTCGAAATCATGTAAATGCAGTTAACGATTAAATGTTGAGATTTCTCATGATAAAGTTTAATGATTCTGCATTACTAGAAGAAACTGCCGATAGTTGCCGCACTTGACAGGCATAGTGGTAATCGCTGATGAAGCTTGGAGGTAGTAATGCTGCCTATCACCTTCCCGTGCATTTAACCTTCTCTTTTTCGGATGGATATCTAGATAGATATCCATTCGAAAAAGAGAAGGTTGAATGGCAGATGCCATTACCGGTACCTTAGTCGATTCTTGCAACTCCTGGTGCAGGGAGAGGTACTATTTTTATTGATCCACGCATGCTTTGCTTAACAACATTGCATCCGGCTCCAAAACATACTGTATAAACACACCTTTTTATATCTGGAGGTCTTGACATTGACAGATAAAAAAGTCTTCGATAATAAGGCTATTTTGTCGCTAAAGGTGCAATCATCGGGTATTTATTGATGTGACCACAGAGCATCAATCATTCTGGAAGTATTCTTTGATCTGGTAAGTGGACTGCATATAATATCAATAATAATACATTCACACAACATCTAATGCGTTGACCTGACTCCGAGATGTACTTGCAAACACTTGTGCTACGGATATCAGACAACAAAGACATTGCAAATATTGAAAGAACGAATACAAATATTATTTTATATAAATATTTGTCTTGCACGGGATCGAATCCACAACTTTGGTCTACACCATAGGTACATCACCGAATGCGTCATCGGGACCATCAACTTAATATATTCGATTATTTAGATGCCTATAAGAACAGGCTAGACCTAGTTTAGGTACCTAAGTATCAAAATGTATTTTAGTTTAAGTAACCTTTTGTTGTTGAATAAAGTTATTATTATTATTATTTCCCATTTTATACATAAGAGCAGCGAATCATGCTTACCCACGTAAGATCCATTCTAGTAAAAATAATAATATTTGCCAGTGAAATTCCCGTTAAAATCGGGCTTCTTCTGTCTAATCTGTTTGTTCTGGCTAATCTATTCAGAGATTAGCCAGAACAAACAGATAACTTTCCGATGCATTTAGTGAAATGTATCCTCCACTCAGCACCTGTCAACTGCGTGGTAGTGAGCACAAATCAATCTTTGAGAAGTGATATTTCTAGAACAAGATATCTTTTGATCCGTACGCGCCAACTTACTCAAAGGACAGATTACAATTCCTATCTTCCTCTCACGAACGTATTCTCCGTTCTTCTAATACTCTCTCGCTCTTAACTCCTCATCACTCCAGTTTTTTGACAAACTCTTCTACAGTGACAGCTATACGACTCTGGAATAAGCTTCCGTTGAATATTAATAAATCCCCAGATAAATTTATCCTGAAACGCTTCATCCGTACTTTATTTACTGATGCTGCTTCTCTAACTTCATAACCCTACTTCTGATGTACGTTATTATGTCATATATATTTATTACGTTTATTTATACAAATATGTATGTAACGTTATATTTTTTCTGTTTTGTGTGATGGTTGACTGGCATTAAGTCTGCCATTTGTACATTTTGTAATATGTTAGTTATTTAGATAATGCTAACAATAAAGTTGAATAAACAAATAAACAAATATCTACATATGGTGTAAACCTTCCAAAATCAATAGTGCCGTACATATTTGTATGATATTTCATATTTATTTATTTTTGATTAACAAGAAAATATTCTAACAAACCACCATCTTTTATCATACATCTCTCACCATTCAATATTTTCTACAATTTTAATTAATAAATCGATTTACATATTTAGATATTTTTTTTAAAGTTCCAATTTTCGTGAAATCTTATTATTTTTTTTCTTATTACTACTCACAATTACAACAACTATACTTTTATAGAATGAAAATGTTATTCCAAATACTATTTAATAAAACAAACTATTTTTGAACACAGGTCACTTAAGTTCTGCATTAACGAAACAATAAAAATATTGCACTTATAAAATGTTTTGAATTAGAACGCATAGTTCAACTCGAAATAAGTCTAATTACATAAGTAATATTCACTCCTTATTTTTTTCATGATTACAGGCAGAATGAACACCCTGGCAACCTTTGCGGTACTCCTCCTCGCAGGCCTGGTCTGCTCTAATCCAGTGACCACAGATATCCTCACCATCGACAAAGACTTTTTCCCTGATGAACTGTCTTTCTACACCGCTGAACACGAAATCGTCAAGATCTATGTCCCTCTGAACTCTCTGAACTTCGACGCCGACACTGATATCGATATTTCCGACAACGTTCTGTATGTCTTCTTCGTTGAAGCTGAGAAGACAGCTGATGGTAAATTCGATTACAAGGGTCTCTACTACATCAAGGACAAGGTCGCCACCAAGGTTCTCGATACCGGCAGAGACGTAGCCTCCACCAGCGATGACAGCAAAGTAGTATACTTTGCAGGCGCAGACGGTCTGTACTTCTTCGATGAGAAAACAAAGAAGGCTGAGAAATACGGCACTCTGACCGATGACATCATTGGGCTTGAAAAAGCGAACGGTACCGGAGGCTTTTACATCCTCACTGCTGATTACAAAGTGTTCAAGGTCAACGAGGAGGGCACCGAAAAGGAAGAGGTAACTAAAGTTAAGGACGCACGTCAAATCGTTTTGGACTACGCTGGTAATCTGTTCTACGTTGACAGCACTTACAATGTCTACGTCTACAGCGGTGGCGAGGTCACTAAAGTCAAGGGCTTGCCTCACAGCACTGATTACGTCAAACTGCTTAGGGCTCCGTTCTTGATGGAAGAAGGTGTCCCAGTTATTGCTGGAAGGAAAGCCTTCTCTGCTTACGTTAACGGCACTTCTGAGTTCTCCGAAATCGTATTTGATACTAAGCCAACCGCATATTCGATGGAAGCCGCGTTGATCCAGTACTACGCCTTCAACAAGAAGATCTATGAATACAACATTTTAGCCATCGTCATGGGTGCCATTGAATTGGAGGAACTTAAAACGTTCTTCAGCGAGAAGACCGATGAAATTCAGACCATCGCTTCTAGGTCCAGAATGACTTACCATAAAACTACCCCTGTCCATTGATACCACAAAAATATCTAACTCTTGCCAGGTAAATAAATAATTTTGAATAATAAATAAATTTTATTTTACTATGACTTTGGAACCATACCCTAATTTTTCATTCTAAAGAATTCTAAAGAAATATGACATACACATCGAGAGTGTAATAATAGTAATAATAATAATATCATATATTTGTTATTGTACTTACACCAAAAAGTAAAAAAATGTAAATAATAAATTACAAATATAGTACAGTACAGTCCTATCTCATTGAACAATTTCATCCAAGCAACCTTCGGATGGAGCAGAAATATCTATACGAATATTATAAAGCTGAAGAATTGGTTTGTTTATTTAAACGTGCTAACCTCAGGAACTGCTAGTTCGATTTGAAAAATAATAAAATTATGTAAATAATTTCATCCGTCAACACACACACATATAATTATCAAGTATAGTGGAAAAAACATAATTTATAATATACAAGTACAACTACAACGAAAATAATTCACCACCATTTTTTTAAAAAACGGCAAGGACATCTAAAAATAGTGATACTTCCCTACAACTATTCATCCACCATTTCGACCCCTTACAACCCTGATTTGCAAAGTAAAAAGTAGTAAAAGTAGCCTATATCCTTTCTCTAAATTCCCCCTTCATTGGGGAGGCCTATATCCAGCAGTGGACTACCAATGGCTGTAATGATGATGATAGTAACATTTGTTTCTATTCATGTTTAATAATCTGTACTAATTAATATGTTCAAGGCATTTAACATGAGAATAGTTTAAGAGGTTATTTACCGATAATTGCCGCGCTGGGTTAGGAATCCTGTTGCTTATCCCCACCCTATGCATTTGAGCTGCACTGTTGTGGATGGATAAACCGCCATCTGTTGGTTCTGATACTGGTTAGTCGCCTCTTACTACACCTATAAACCTATAATTATACACTTCTATTGCACAAACAAAATAAACAAAAAATAAAATAAATAACATAATTGCCGGGATTTTATAAATTGTATGAGGTCACAAAACCTTTATCAGTTAATAGATCAACAATCTAGGGTAACTAGAAGTTCATCATCATGTTAAGACTTTCTGTTGACTTACACAAAGTATAAATTCTTTATAAAAATTAATGCAAACAATTGACTATTACCCCAAAACATCACATATTATTTATTTACCAATAAAATAATTTATTTAATCAGATTAAAAATACACACGGCGTTAATACGCGCAATAGAAATAAATTATATCTTTCACCCTCAAGAATAAGAATGCTAATTACAAGCTTGTACTATATGGTAATAAAAATAACAATGGTCAACAATTTACGACTTTATAAAATTTTCCCAAGATATTGATGTCAATTTTAATGTATTTTGATGTGGTCATTTCATAAATCGTACAACTTTGTTCTTTGCAGTTCTAGTTTTTTTTACATTTATTTACTTTTAGAGTGTACATTCATATATTTATAAATTGTACTTATCATATGTTAGTATTAATAATATGAATACGAAGAGGAGACGTTGTACGAACGATCCAGATAGTTTTTGTGTTATTTGTGAAGAATATACCTTTACACAGTACAGTCAATCTATCACGGACTTCGTAAAAACTGCATATTTTAACTGCTTTGGAGTAAATATTTCTAATCAAGATAAACCTTGGGTGCCAAATACTGTATGCTAAAATTGTGTTGTATCCTTAAGACAATGGTCGAGTGGAAAAAGATCCGCCCTTAAATTCAGGACACCAATGATCTGGCGGGAACCCCGTTATCATCATGATGATTGTTATTTTTGTGTTGTGAACATTGCCGGTAGAAATTCTTCAAACCGGAAAAAGTGGTCATCCCGACGATGTTTTCTACTCAACGTCCTCTTGAACACTCTGATGAAGCTGTTGTGCCAGTACCATCGACATCCATAACTCATTTTGAACCGGATAACCAGATAGAAATCGAAGAAGAAAACTATGAGACTTCATCGGATTTCGCACCTAGTCAAGTAGCAGAACCTCAACCTTTCAATCAGAATGAGTTAAACGACTTAGTAAGGGACTTAAACTTATCTAAAGAGTCTTCTGAAATTTTGTCATCCCGTCTGAAAGAAAAAAAATTACTGACATCCGATACAAAAATTACATTTTATCGTACTCGTGAAAAAGATTTGCTACAATATTTTTCCACTGAAGAGAATTTAGTTTACTGTAATGACGTTTGAGGCTTTGTTGAAAAAAAGGGTATAAAAAGGATGAATCAAGTGATTGGCGTCTTTTTATAGCTGCTATCTATCTATCTGCTCTAAAAGAAGTTTAAAGTGTGTACTGTTGCATAACGAGAACAAATATGGATCCACAAGAAAAGAAGAATATACAAGTATTTCTCTAGTGCTGGAAAAACTGAAGTATGGAGATCATAACTGGGTTATTTGCGTAGATTTGTAAATGGTGGATTTTCTTTTAGGACAACTATTGTTTTAATTATAAGATGGTAATCTAATTATAATTAAGTAGAGGATTTTAAATAATGACACTTATGCAGCCAAACGGTATAGCGGGAATTCATTCATAGACAAAAAAAGAGAGGTGTGTGTGCACAGACACTATAGTAAAGTCATAGACTATACCATGTTAGTATAGAAGGCAGCAAAATTTAAATATTCAACAGTCCTGCCAAATTTAAGCCTTCCACACAAACAATAAAATACATGCAAATTTTTTTAATCAAAGTCTCACATTACAGTTTAAAGTTTACATTAATTTGATACTAATATCACTTAAATTTAACATTCCAAGTCCAAGGACCAGATTAGACGGTTGATCAAAGATCAAAATTTTGACAATTCTATGAATGAGCTCGAAAACAGAACATGGAAATCATTTGTTTTGGTAATTCAACATTTTCTTGGTAATCATAAATCAAAAACCTTTTTACAACTAGTTCCGGACATGTTGTCAAATTTGAGAGATATTGGGTGTAACATGATGAGCATTAAAGTACATTATTTAAATTCTCATTTGGATCGATTTCCTGAAAATCTGAAGACTTTAGTGAAGAGCTGGGTGAAAGATTTCACCAAGATATACGAGTAATGGAAGAACGATATCAAGGAGGATAGGGCACCCATATGATGGCAGATTACTGTTGGAATCTTTGTCGGGATCTCAAGCTGGCGTCTCATTCAAGAAAGTCCTATAAGAAATAATTTTGTACACATTAAAATCAATTCTGTAAAATAAAGGGGTAAAATATATTTTTTTGTGAAAATTTCAAAGCTATGTGTAATTTAAAAACAAGAGCTGTTAGAAAAAATCTAGTGCTGTTTTCGTATTCAGCACCCTTAATTTAAATAAAAACAATTAAGAATAGTCTAAAAAATGTTTTAGTGTTGACCAGTGTAATTAATAAACTACCCCAGGAAAATTGACTTAAATATATTCAAAGTAAAAGATATTTAATAGAAATCTCGTTTTATTTAATAAAATAATACTTAGATTAGAAGTAAAACCTCAAAATAAACCTTAATATAAAAAAGGTCATAGAATGATATAAATAACTACCACCCTGTTACTCTTATACCGGCTATTTCAAAGTTTTTCGAAAAACGCATGAACATGAATAAAAAGGATTGTTTTCTTTTTTAATAAATTTAATATTATAAACAGTTTGGCTTCCCGCATAATTTTCAATTTTATAGAGACAATGCTATCCAAATATAACAAATTTACTGCAAGTTTATTATTTGACCTATCCAAAGCCTTTGATTTTGTTTGTTATAAACGCTTGTTACAAATATTAGGACTGACTGGTATCCAAGGATTTGCCTTAGATTGAATATCGACATTTTAATCCAACCGCCAAAAATGTATTGTCATTGATAAAGTAAAAGGGAATGAACTCACTTTATACTCATTAGCCTGGAGATATAATAAGCAAGGTGTTCCACAGGGTAGTGTTTTAGGCCCAATTTTATTTTTATCATATATAAACGGCATTGCGACGTGACAAACCATAAATAAAAAAATCGAATTATATAAAAAATATAATATATTTTATTGTCTTGATGACTTTTTCAATATAAAATCTTAAATTGTTTTGCTTCGTATTATGATCTGCATGTAAATTGTATTTTCCTAAATATGTGCGTTTAACTAGAACTTAAGAGCTATGTATACCATTGTTTATTGCAAATAAAGAAATATGATTAATAAAATTCAAATAAGCCGTTGTACAAACTTTTAATTTTTTTTATTTTGCTATTTATTTAATTTGCTAGGTAATGGTACCATATTTTGAGCAAGTAACGCGAATGCGTGCATTTCACTATCGTGCTATCATCCGTTACCTTAAAACTTAAAAACAAACTATCATAACATAACTTGTAGACAAAGCAAATGATCAACAGGTCTGTGAAAATTTCGCAATCGTAATTAATCTTTAATGAGAAAGACATTGAGTTTTAAATTGCTTTGATTCAAAATATTCCTTTAACATTTGAAATAATCGACCATTGCATAACTATAACATAATGCTATCATAAGGTCTCGACCTTGGTAGATAATATTAACGGATTTTAAACAGAGGTGCAACTTTTTAGGTATTGTTTGAACTATCCACAGAGCAGCCATTAATCTGCAACTATTCATAAACATGGTAAGTTAACTCCATCCAATGTATTAAATAATTTCCAATATTATCAATATAAACAAAATGTGGTGTAAAAGATAATAGAGAAAGGAATATTGCGATGGTTTGGACATGTAGAAAGTATGGATGAAAGTAGAATGACTGCACAAATATATAGAGCAGAAGTGAATAGAAGGGTTGGTATAGGACGACCGAGGCCAACATTTCTTAACCAGATTGAAGAGGTATTAAAGAAGGGCCAGGTCTGAAGTACCAAGAATAAACGAGCGTGTATGCCAGGACTAATGCGAGCGAGAGAGGTAAGCTAAGATCGTGAGCAAGTAGAGATCCATAGTCTCTGCCTACCCCGGTGGAATACAGGCGTGATGTATTTATGTATACATGTAAATAAATAGCCCTATCGATATCCTCATTAGAAAATACTTGTATGCATTTAAATATTTGTAATTATTATTGCAAGGCTGTATTAGTAGGATACATGGCGTGGGATACCTGAGAAGTAGATAGTACTTCCCCGATATCAGATACGAGAAAGTGATATATCAACCCGAAACAGCTTAGCTAAAATGCAATAAGACGAGGATTGGCAGCTTCAATCCCATCGCGAGGATAGACCTCATCTGCCCAGCATGACAAGAATATTCATAGGTAAAATTCCTTTCTTGGGGAGGTCTATGTCTATATATATATATATATATATATAGTAAGTATAAAGTAAGTAGAATATAAAGTAAGAATTAACTACTACTGTATGTTTTTTTCTATGCTATACTAAAATATTCAATCTGATTTTTCTATGAGAAGTAGTCTAAGATACTTCTATTATTTGTAACAAACCGTCATAGGAGCAATTTTTTTTAAGTGATATTGCAGTAAACGGTACCCATGGAGTGGAATAGTACCTCCTTCTGTAGCAGGTATCGTAAGAGGCGGCTAAGGCACCGGAACTGACGAATGGTAGTATATCCACCAGAAACAGCGCAGCTTAAATACTACAGGGTGGGGATGGGCAGCAGCAAACTTGTAGCGAAGTTGCGCTCTGCGATTGCTGCCACGGCTGCCCAGCGTGGGAATTATGAGCATACATCCTGCTATCATGGGTGGATTTTACATAATTTTTTTTTCCATAGAATCCGTCTTTACAATAATTTAACAATAAGTAACCAAAATGGTCGTGAGATGAATAGTCATACTTTTACGGTCCTTTATATACTTTGATAGCAAATAGGTGCATTTTAATTTATCTCTTTTTCACAGAGGCAATGTATAAATCTCTTCTGTATGTTTGTATTCGTTCGATCACCAACAGAGAGGTTGGAAAATAGCTCCAAGTCTGAGATCCTGTCAAAGCCTGTCCTGTCAGAAAAGTTTCTAACTAACTAATACTACCGTTTTACATCTTTATGATAGGAATTTTCAAAAATCTTTTGTTTGTGCTCTCCTACGTTATAAAAGGAACTCCTGTGCAAAATTTAAAGTTTCTAACCCTTACAATTTAGGCACTGCATTGATATGTCAGTCAGTCAATCAGCCGGCTTCCCCTTAGATAGATCTATAGTTATTTAAACTGCCCCTTACTACTAAATAACGTCAGCTATAAGATTCCACAAAATTTAAATTTCTAGTTTATTTAAATTTCAAAAGTAATTTAGATTTCTGCTTAATAGTGTGTTGAAGGCAAAAAAGATTTAATAACATTTCTGATCCAACACACATATTACATTATCTATTTCTAAGTTGTAAAATACACAATCCACGCCTGGCACAGGACTGGTCTTAAAACAAAGTCTGCAGCCGATTCATTAGAAAGGGTCCTGCAAAAAGAAACTGGCGGTAATAAAGGTTCCATCAACACCATCTAGTGGTTGGATTAACAGAATACTTAGAAGCCTTAACTATAGAAGATATAGTAAAATAGTCCCATACAATTTAATCATCAATATAATCTTTAACACACTGGTAAGCATTACCGATAAGCTTAAATTGAACACATTTCTAGTATTTATTCAGTGACAATGCTGATAATCTTCTTAGTACTTAATACAATACTAAAATCAAAATTAAGAGTCAGACCAAATCAAATCCAGCTCTTACTAGAATTACGTCAGATATTTCTTTATATCTTTATACTTATGTAGTACCTATTCTAATATAATTTATAAGAAGAAAAAGGAATTTATTCATCCTTAAATTAAATTAATTTCAATTTCTGAAAGATTTAGATAATTTTCGTTACAATATCCTACAAACAAAATATTTTATCAGGGAAGACTTTTTTAGGGATACCATTTATCAACCGTAGTGTGCCACAAATAGAAAAAAAGGAAAATTAAAATCATAGTTATCATAATAAAAGATTCTCTTAAATATATTGCATGCTGTTTTTATTTATGTTAATACAAAAATGAGGTTGTTAAAGTTAAGAAATTTAAAATAATCGATACACTCTATTCACATAATATGGCGGAGATGTATCTATGGTTGTTATGTAATTACTATATACGCATCCCGATGCGTATATAGTAATTACAAAATGATGTCATTTTTTATATATTATTAACTCAGCAAACAAGCATACAGTCCGCTTATGTTAAAGTGACCGCAGCCTGTAGATGCTCGTGTCATCACAAGGATATCACTAGAGTGTCATCAACCTTGTGATCTGAAGATCACGAAGTTGACGACACATTTACATAATAATTTCACTGCCTCTCTCACCCTTCAAGCCGGAACACAGCAATGCGAACTGCTATTTGGCGGTAAAAATATGCGAGAGTGAGGTACCAAAGCAGACGAACTTATATAGGTCTACCTCTAGTGACATAGTTTATTAAACATTAGATGTAACTAAAAAAGTCAATCAACATATAATAATCTATTTACTGAAAAATATTAAATGTACGTACTATGAGAGTCTGATTCTAACCTTAATTATGTTTTTTTTTATTAAATGTATGTCAGAATCTTTATTTCTAATAAAGAATTACAATAAATTACTGAGAAAAAAATATTGAACAATAATAGATGAGCGACAGAACAATAATATAATAGGTGCCGTGACGTACCGGCAGAGTAGAAGAGTACCTCCCCCTGTACCAGGTGTCGTAAGAGGTGACTAAGTACCAGAACTGACATATACGGTATATCCATCCAAAACATTGCAGCTCAGATGCATAAGGCGGGGATAGGCAGCAGCATCCCCGTCGCGAAAGCTGCTCTCTGCGATTGCCAACACGCTTGCCCAGCACGGCAATTATGGGCAACATTCTCCCTTTCTTGGAGAAAGGATGTCCTGCAGTGGACTTTTAATGGCTAGTATGTTAATAACACGATTAATAGATAAGCGTACAAAAACATTTTGTTGGAAACAAAAAAATAACGCATATCACAAAAAAAAACAAGATATAGGTAATTAACTGACTGATATTGAACGAGCAACCACAGATGTAAAGCGCGATGAGCGTAGTTCAATCTGGATGCGGCACTTACACATTTGTTCTGTTTTATTTTAAGATTCTTTAAAGCTATATAAACCCGAACATACAGATAAATGAAGCATTTTTTTTATTGTATTGGTAAACTCCTACGTTTTATTAAGCAGATTATTATTAAATACGACTTGAGTACAGAGCCGTAGGGTACCGGCAGAGTAGAGTTGTACCCCCCCCCCTGTTCCAGGTGTCGTTAGACGCGACTGAGCCAGAACCGACAGATGGCAGTATATCCATCTGTAACAGAATAGCATATATGTATAGATGGGGATGGCAGCAGCACCCCCGTCGCGAAGCTACGCTCTGCGATTGCCAACACGCTTGCTCAGCGAGGCAATTATGGGCAAAATTGCCCCTTTCTTGGGGAGGTCTATATAGTAAATCATTTTGCATCGTCGTCTTACAAATACATTTTTGTTTGATGGCTGACTGGGAGATATTGCCAGCTGGCATTAAGTGTTTTGAATGTGCAACGAAGTTTCACAAATAAAATACCTATATATTTTTTTGTTGGAAATAGGTCAACAAATATTCACACATGTTTTCCAAATCGCAACTTTTTGTTAATACATTACATTTACTAGAGGTAGAGATCTTACAAAGGTACTCTTACTCTTATAAATACCTACGTACACACATTACATAAACATTTTATTTTCCAAAAACATCTCATACATTGATTGCCTTGACATAGTAAGTCTATTTAACACCCAGACACAAAGCAAACACAAATATCAACATATAAATATTTGCTCTGGGTGGTAATCGAACCCTTAGCGCACAAGATAGGATCACTACCATCTGCACCATCGGGCCCGTCAAATACAAATCACTAGCGAAAGGGTAGGGAAATATGTGATTTCCAATGCTTTTATTTCAGACAAACCCATTGCTGGACTACTCAGACGTAAATTCTAGCGCCACCGAAAAAAGAGGGTGGGGTCTCTCATTGGTGAGAGGTCCGATGCCCATAATTATCCTGCGTATCCCGCGACCGCGAACGCGCTTTCAGCTACAGTCGAGCCTGCAAGGCTCGCGGTATCTGAGCGGTATCGACGGAGATCACCCGAGGGCGCCTCTAGAGGCTCGAGCTAGGCTCAAGCGGCTATCGTTGGGGGTGAATTTAATTTTAAAATTCAGCAAAAGAGGACGGTCGGAGTAAGCCCGGCAGCTCTAGGACTGCTGGTTATCGCCCGTAGGGACAGGGACTGCACGCGTTCGCCGTCGAACGCAGTGTACTGCTCTATTATACGAATGCATGTGCAGTGTCAGTAACTGAGTTATGCCAATGAGAGGGCGGGTAAGGGCTGCAATTTTATCGGGCGGGGAATATCCAATTCACCAATTATTAGGCCATAATTATAGGCTATGCGATCCTACTATTAGGTATTTTGTATACTAACTGTTATGTTGCGACTCTTGAATCAACTATTAAGGTATCCATTTGAAATTAAGTATCATACTAAAGACGTTTCATTCAACTTCACTGTACAATATTTTTTCTGTTTCATCATTCTTGATTTGAAATAACCACTTGAAGATCTTTTGTTTTACATTTTCCGGGACAGAACAATTCGAAAGGTTACACGATTTGTTAATTATGTTAAACACGCTTGGTACCTCACTTTCACCTATTTCTACCGAAATCTAGCAGTGTTTGCATTGATGTGTAGCTGTTTAAAGGGTGAGCGAGGTAGTAAAATTACTAGGTAAATGTAACATTCTATCTTCAGTTCACAAGGTTGGCGACCCACTAGTGATATCTTTGTGATGACACGAGTCTCTATGGGCTGCGGTCACGTTTATCATCAAGCGGACCGTATGCTTGTTTGCTGGCTTTATAGCATAAAAAAACGTATTTCCTTTAAAGCAATGTAGCTCAAATGCACAGAATGGAGATAGGCAGCAGCATCCTCGTCGCGAAAGCTAAGCTCTACATTTGCCAACACGCTTGTCCAGCGCGGCAATTATGGGTGAAATTCCCCCTTCCTCAAGCAGGTTTATATCTATCAGTGGACTTCCAATAGCTGTAATGATAATGATTATAATATACCACTAACCGGTGATAAAATTTAAAATCGACAAATAAGTAAATTTTGTGGAGCCTAATTAATTCAGAATCACGGTTACATAAATTTACAAGTTCCCCAAACCACCTTAAAACAGTACTACTAGGAGCTTCCTTGTGGAGGCGTATATCTAATGGAAGTTCAACAGCATATCAAATAATGATAACATATACTACATATACTTACATATAACCTTGAAAATAAGCGTAAATATATATACGTGATCATCATCATACCAGCCATTAAAAGCCCACTGCTAGACATAGACCTCTCCAAGAAAAAAGGTATTTTTCCACAATTGCCGCGCTGTGTAAGCTCAGCTTTCGCGACGGGGATGCTGCTGTCCATCTTCGCCCATTGCATTTGAGCTGTACTGTTTCGGATGGATCTACCACCATCTGTCGTTTCCGGTACCCTACGACACCTGGCGCAGTGGAAGGTAATATTCTACTCTGCCGGTACCTCACGGCAAATATTCGTAAACGCGTTATAAAAAAATATATATTCATTGCAAATTTAATAATATTATATTTATCAAGTTATCTTAAATATTAAAAAAAAATCAAAAACAAAATTATTGATTAGCAAATTTGTATCTTTAAAACAACGCAACAAAGTAGCGGTAGTTTTACCTACTCGATAATGGTTGACGCTTGCAGATTAACATCCGTGAAGATAACCTGTTACATCATGAGGTGGAAGATTTTGGGTATTTATAAATGCCTCCACGAAGTATCCATCATTCTGAAAGTATCCTTCGAATTGGTAAGTTTATATATCATTCGTAAACTTGCAACGGCATATATCTGGCATTTTATTACAATAGTTATGTAGGCCCAATAATGTAGGGTACAAAATAGGGACCATAGTCAATCTTATTTGTATAACTAGCAGTGTGTTTTTTTGCAACGAGTGTTTTTTTTTATATTTTTGATATCAGTGTATATTTTTTTTTACATTCAACATGTTTAGTCATAATACAAAACCTTTGGAATCTCCGTGTAAAAAATATTATATATGTTAACGATTCATTTTATTATAAAATATTAAATAAATAATGAAGAAATATTAAAAACGTATTTAAAAATATAATATTTACAAAAATAAATTTTATATTAATAAAGTATTGACAAAATATTTTTAATTAATATCTTTCAAAAATATTACATATATGAATTAAATATTAAATATAAAATCTAATACAGATTTAATATTTTGGAACGCTCTCAAGAGGTTTTTACTCGATTTTTGAGATATAGTATAGTTAGATTTCCACATGAAGAATAAAAAATTCAACTAAAGCATATACATACATATTCTATTTATATAATTTTAATACAATTACCTTTTTCTATCTTACAGGCAGAATGAATACCCTAGTGACTTTCGCGGTACTCGTCCTTGCAGGCCTTGCCTGCTCGAACCCGGTGGCTAAGAAAAGTCTAACCGTCACTGAAAAATTGTTCCCAAGTGAATTGTCCGTATACACTAGTAAAAACGATATTGTCAAGGTGTTTGTTCCGCTGAACTCGCTGAACTTCGACTCCAAAACTGACATAGATATTACTGACGAGAATAAGTTTTACGTATTCTTCGTTGAAGCTGAAAAAACTACTGATGGCAAACTGAATTACAAAGGCCTTTACGTCCTCAAGGACAAGGTTGCTACCAAGGTTTTGGATACTGGCAGAGACGCAGCCGCCACTAGCGACGACAGCGAGGTTGTATACTTCGCAGGCCAAGACGGACTTTACGTTTTTGACAGCAAGACAAATAAGGCTGAGAAATACGGTACTCTGACCGACGACTTCATCGGTCTCGAAAAATCCAAGGGCACAAACGGCTTTTACGCCCTCACCGCTGACTACAAAGTGTTCAAAATAAACCAGGAGGGCACCGTCAAGGAGGAGATCACGAAAATCAAGGACGCACGTCAAATAGTGCTGGACAACGAAGGCAATCTGTTTTATGTCGACGGCACTTACAATATCTACGTTTACTTCAACGGTGAGGCCACCAAAGTCACGGGCTTGCCTGAGAGCACATACGTTGAGCTGCTTAGGCCACCCTTCGTGCTGGAGAAGAATATTCCTGCGGTGGTTGGAAATGAGATGTACGTTTTACACGCAGACGGCAAAACTGAAGACATGCACGTCACCTTTGATGTCAAAGTTTCCGCTTATAGCATGGAATCTCTCTTAGTCCAGTACTACGCTTACAACAAGAACATCTATGAATTCAATCTCTTAGCTATCCTGTTAAATGCTGTCGAATTAGAAGAATTTAAGACTTTCTTTGTTGACAAAACTGAGAAGTTACAAACAATCGCTACCAATGCCAAAATCACTTACCGCGCGCCAACTAAAGGAAATTAAAATGTATAAATGTAGCCAGTTAAATAAATAGATGTAGAAATTAATTTTGTCTTGTTATTACAACTGCACAACACATGTTCCCTCGATCATAAACAAGAGTTTACTTGGTTTATTTTGACAAAAATGTCTACAGGTATTACAAATGTAAGCCAAGGCTTATATCATGTACTAAGTTATTTCATATTATTATTGATAATATTTACACAACATCTCACACATTAACTTGACTTCAAAGTGATTCGCTTAATGCACTTGTAAAATACATAAATTTAACGACCAGACACAGAACAAATACAAATATCATCATATAAATATGTGCCGATAGAGGACCAACTGCGATATCGGGTCCGTCGAGGGATATCTATATATCATTTAACCCGGCGTCATCGGGGCTGGGTCAAAAATACCCGCACTTTTGTAGTTCGCTTGTAATTTTACAACGACGCGCGCGACTTTGCCGTTCTTCGCATTAGCTGGAGTTGTCAAATCCCTCTACACGTTTATCCCCCGAAATCAGTTTGGCAAGGGCCGCGTTCAGAGGTACACGTGTTGTCTCTGGGAAATGGTAAATATGATCCATGCCTGTATTCAGTGTAACTGTTTTAAGCCATTTATTTAAATTACTGTTTACATGATCTATTGTTGTTTATGAAAGTGTTACTTTGTTTTAAGACCTGTTTCTACATAGCTGTTATACATGCATTCTACATAGCATTAACTACATTGTTTTAAGATTTTGACGTTTTTTTTTTATTTTTACGGTAGGTAGTACCAGTAATAATGAATCGCGTAGAACTGAAAAGACATCGTATTATGGCGGTACTTGGCGGAAGAATCGGATCCGGATGTTATGCCGTCAGATCAGGAATCTTAAAAGGATGATGACCACGAGAGTGAACGTAGTGAAGCAACCAATACAGAGCAACAGGTTTCGTATGACGACGAGGTTGCATTGGCGACAATTAGACGTAGATTACAATCTGCATCAGGAGGAATATGCATCAACAAGTTTGTCAACTCGTGATTGTGAAATCACACGGCAATATTTTGGTAAAGATGGTACGGTTTAGTTTCGAAAGCCTCTTCGACAGAATGTTCGAACAAGAGTTGAAAATATAATCCACCAGTTGCCGGGGTAACTCCGGAAAAATCTAGGCCTTGCTCTTCTTAGTTAGTGATCACATGAACGTCCGGAAATGCTCAAAGTTTGCCACGAGAACTTCGCAAAAATTAGCCAATTTTCAGAGGAATCTACAGAAAAACAAATGCTCGTAAGAGGTGTCAAGTGTGTCCTGCAAGCAAAGATCGCAAAACTATACACGTATGTAAAAGATGCAACTAACATATCTGCCCTCAACATATAGTGCCTGGTCTAATTGTTTTGGTTATATGAGTCTGACTAATTTATTTTTTATTATTATATCTAAGAAGATATATAAGGAGAAAACCAAACACTGGTTAATATTTTTTTAAAGTAAGTTTTGCTCAAGAGAACCAAATTTGTTGATTTTCAGTGAATAGTTTTTAAAACCTTGTTCCTAATAATAAAAGTTGGTATTTCTATGTTTATGGTTTTGTATTATCCTGGTAAAAGTAAATTATTGCATGTTACAAAAATACTTTTTTTTTTCTTAAATATACACAGAAATCCTTACCGCGTAATGATGACCCAGCCCCCACGTCCGTGTAAAAGTTTTCCACCCCCATAACGCCGGGTTAAAGTATATTGTTTTATAATATTTTAGCATGTGATTTAAGTTCCTGAACTTTTGTTGTAACTATAATACTAATAAATGAACTAAATAACCTTTAAGTATTATTATGTAATAAATAATATATGTAAAATAACAAATAATCACTACATAGTATAAAACAAAAACGCTTTCAGCTGTCTGTCCTTATGTACGCTGACGTCGTTAAAACTACGCAACGGATTTTAATGCGTCTTTTTTAATATATTGACTTAAGAGCAAGGTTTATATAAATGCATAATATAGTAGAGAAACACTGATTATTATAGAAGTTTCAAAAAAGTCATGGATAAAAATCAATAACATAGCAAACGCTGGCAGAACCCGACGAGATGGATCGAAATAATATACCTCCCCCTGTACCAGGTGTCGTAAGAGGCGACTGAGGTACCAGGCTCATACCTAAACTCAGCCTATCAAGCCAAGTGATCGAATGGGCTCGCAAGGTAAAATACCGGGTACGGATCGACAGCCGGCTGAGTTTGATACATCACGCGTATAGTAAACAAAACACGGTCGGCTAGGCATCTTTTACGCCCAACATTCACCTCCAGACTCCCGACTACGATAAAGTTGGGAATTTATAGAACATATGCCTCTAAATTCCACAAGCTGCTATAGCACATCCTTTACAGTTCAAGCTGTTCGTTTGTGGAATGCGCTCCCCCTTGAAGTGAGATCTGCTCGTTCTCTTTCTATTTTTAAGAGAATGGTGAAGGAATATTACCTGTCACTTTGATTTTGCTTTTTGATTCTGTCACTTTCCTTGTTCTGTAACTTTGTCTTTTACATGTATTATATGTATATACGTTTGTTTATTATTATGTATGTATGTACTAACTGCACCTAAAACTTCCACCAGCTTTAACATGATTTTTATCCAAAGGTTGCCTGTAAGAAATTGCATTTAGCGATAAGGCCGCCTCATGTACCTACTATTACATGTTTTTGTGATGTTCTTGCGTTGTTTTCATTGGTGTACAATAAAGAGTATATTATTTTTATTATATTCGGCCTCATCTCACCTACACAGCCCCGGCCTGGTACGTGCTCACCAGCCGGGAAAATAAAGACTGCCTCCAAGGCCAGTAGTCCCTGGCTCTCCGCTCTATCACCGACGCACCTAGAATGGTACGTAACGCGACGATTCACAGGGATCTGAGAATAGAAAGCTTGGAAGAGTTCATACGCCGCCTCACACGAGTGATGCTAGATCGCGCGGATCACAATCCGTCCGCGCACCCGAGAAATATCGCGCCGCTCCACGCCAGACCACCCGATGGCTAAGGCGTATATCAGAAAACTCGCGGTCGATTAGAAAGACCCCACAACCCCCGGACGGACAGGGCCTC
This sequence comes from Heortia vitessoides, assembly GCA_020976665.1. NCBI lineage: Eukaryota > Metazoa > Arthropoda > Insecta > Lepidoptera > Crambidae > Heortia > Heortia vitessoides. Next base: position 8,878,990 of record JACJUM010002842.1, read on the forward strand.
GATTAAGAATCCCCAAAACCAATACGGACATTCACAGATCAATGAAGTCACCGGTGAGTCAGACACCACCCGACTCGCCGCTCCAACGCCGCGTCCATAGTTATGGCCGCCGATCGACACCGCGACCAGGGCGCTTCACGCACCGAAGTCACCTCCGTGCAGCCTTGCGACTGCGCATAGACAACTCCGGTATGAGGTACCAGAACCGACAGATGGCGGTATATCTATCCGAGACAGTGTAACTCAAATGCATAGGGTAAGAATGGACAGCAGCATCCCCGACGCGAAAACTGCGCTCTGCGATTGCCTACACGCTTGCCTAGCGCGGCAATTATGGGCCAAATCCACCTTTCTTGCACTTCCAATGGCAAATATGATTATATATCAGAGTAATACATTAGCTCTAATTTATAAAGAATTATCTAAAATGGGATGGGATGTGGATGGGTGTAGTATGTGCCACTAGCGCCTGCCAAGTTATATTAGCAAATGAGCTTAACATCGTCATTATAAATAAAATTTAAGTGTCAATATAAAAATAACAGCTTTTTAAATATATACAGGACTTATATAGCAAGAACAAGCTTTTACATTTTTTATCTGATTGTTTTGAGGTTAGCTTGAGGCTTAGTTATGTCCAAAGAAGTGTCTTTAACAGAAACTACGCGGATGAAACGGCGGGGCGCAGCTTGTGAGATAATTGCGGTAATCTGTCCCATTCTTCAAATCTTAGCTAATATCAGGCACTATTTGGAGGTAGCTGGTTGTTCCCAACAGCTTATTTAAAGCGATCTACTCTTGCTATGTCTGGTATAAATCAGGCAAGCTAGTAACCCTGTTAAACTTTTTGTCACCGCACTCAATATAATACGATTTTACAAATTCAACCAATCACGTCACGGCAACTGAGTCGCGCTCACAAAATTGTCACAACGCTTCACAATGAGTACAACCAGCATATAACTATCAGCTTAGGCCAAGGCCTTAATGTCACCCTTGAATATTCGCCCTCAGACACGCAGAATGTGAGAGGACTGTTTCCCCCGGGAACGCTGGGACTGACGACAGAGTCGGACAGTATTTGACTCGTCAACTAAAAAAATAATGTAGGGGTAGAGACCCTGAAGTCAACCACCTGACTCCGCGGAGGATCATCTCTTTTCGCAAAATTCATCATCATCATCATATCAGCTGAACTTCTACTGCTAAACATAGGCCTCCCCGTGAAGAGGTAATTTGCCCTTTATTGCCATGCTGGGCAGCTTGGTGGCCATCGCAGAACGTACGAACAGTGTCATGAATTTGCAGCCCAACCCCGCCCTGTTGCAATTATACTATGCCGCTATAATAATAATAATAATAATAAATTCCCACAACATCTCATACATTGACCTGACTCCGTGGTAAGTCGCTTAAAGCACTTGTGTTACGGACGCCAGACAACAGAGGAATCACAAATATACTACTTAAATACATATATTTTACACCCATACACAGAGAAAACACAAATATCATCATATAAATATTTGCTCTGGGTGGGAATCGAACCCAAGACCCCTGGTGCACAAGACAGGATCACTACCATCTGCGCCATCGGGCCCGTCAATATATGATGCCCGTCAATAGATAGATGTGCCGCCATCTGTCGGTTTCGGAGCCTCAGTCGCCCCTTACGACACCTAGTACAGGAGAAGGTACTATCTACTCTGCCTCTGAAATTTAGCGAAATCAGCCTCAACTAACTCGCACAAAAGATTCTTCAAATTCAATGCGAGGGCGCTACTTCACCACCCAATCCAAAGTGATGCCCTTTTCATTGGTTTATTTAAAATGGCCTGACAGTTTCTACATAGCTGCATTGAGGTTCGATAAGGGATCGGAGGCAATCTAGCGCTAACAAATATTTCGCCCCCAAACCACCTTACTAAAAGTTTCAGGTAACAGTTCCAGATCTTTCAGGATTACTAAGTCATTTTCAGACATGAACACGTCGGAAAACTAAAAATCAATTTCAAGTGGATGATATTATTTTCTGGAATCACCGAAACTATCTTGTATGGGTAATTTAGTTTTTGCAAGTGATATCCGGTTAAAATGTTATTGCCGACAGTTATGGGAACATCCTTTCTTTCTTAAGCTGCTATTATGATGGCAATAATAAAATTTGTAGTTGTTCAGTGTTACTTATATGTATCTAAGTTTAATATTAGTAATTCCTCTGTTGTCTGATATCCATAACACAAGTGCTTTAAGCGACTTATATCAGTGTCGGGTCAATGTATTAGAATGCCTTATAAATTGTATTTATAGTTATATTCTTACTTACTTTCCTTTTCCTTATCCTTATTTGCTGGTCCTTTCTTATTCTTCCTTAAATATTATGAATGCGAAAGATTTTGACTATAGAGTTGTGGATTTGTGGATGACGAACGTATTACTCTTGCACCAAACAACTAATTAATAGATTTTGATGAAACGCCTGCCAAGTTATATTCGCAAATCTGCTTGTGATCGTGGAGGAAAGGAACTTTTAGCAAAGGAACTAACGTTTTCTTTGCTAAAATTGTAAAGAGGAAAGGTTTGATTGTTTGTTTGTATGCCTTGAATAGGCTCCGAAACTACTGCACCGATTAATATTAACGTTAGAAAGCTACACTATCCCTGAATAAAATAGACTATATTTAATTTTTTAAAAATTTGGGTTTCTTACAAAAACTCCGATAATGTAACCAAAGGTGTAGAAAACTACCAAGAAACTTTCTTTAATCGCGAACGTTGCGAAAACGATTGATGATATAACAAAGTTATATGCTATAATTTTATAGAACTTATCATTATTTACAAAATACGTCTTGACATCATATCTCTAACTAATATAATTTTGTCATAATAAGCGATTTGTTATTTAAAAATAATAAATTTAATACCATTGCTTCAAAAGGCCTCTTTATTTATATCATGTTATTAATCCTTATCAAATAAATTATTTATTATTTAAGATCGATTCAAAACATTTATATAACTTTTTAATTATTAGATTCCGATATTGAATTCAAACGATATCACGAGTTAAAAATTTTGAGAAAAACAACTCGGCGGCTAGCTATGCGTTGTAGAGTTGTAGCTGCGTTACTCGGGCACGGAGGTACGGAAAGGGGGGTTAAGATCACGAAATCATCGCCTACTGAATAGTCGTATGCGGAATTAAAAAACAAATGTCACTTGATAATATTTTGCCTAAACTACTGAACTGATGTAAATTAAATTTGGTACACAGACAGTCTAAAGCCTGAAAAAGGACATATGCTTTTTTTTCATTCGGCATAAGTTTTGTAAGGAATCGAAAGGGGAAATGGAAGGTTGCATGGAAGTAACTATTATTAGAGCTAGAAGCTTATCTATATGTGTATATATATATATATATATAGATTTTATTTGATATAAAAATTGCATTATATAAAAAAAATATTTATTTATTGAACTTTATAATAATATATATATACTCGTATATACATAAGCCAATTAATCGTAATCCAATTTCAAGCAAAATAAATTTCCAATTTGTTTGTCTGTTAATAAAGATAGCAGTTTTATTTGAGTATATCGAGTAGATATAACACAATCATACTATATTTACACAACTAACCAAAAATCTTACCTGTAAATAAAGAAACGACAATTAAAGTTTATAATTATCACCCCTCGATTTAAACAACTTCATATTAATTAGTTAAACTAAAAGAAGATTATAATAAAATTTTATGAAAAGAACATATTTGTCTTTGACAATGACAGCTCGATTGACGCGACACGCTAACGGTGCACGCGCATATACAAATTAAAGAAATATATTTCTTTACATATATAAATAAATGTAATATTAAACGTTTACATAAGTTAAAGTAAAAAGGTGTGGTGCCCAAAGAAACTTCACGCGGACGAAGTCGCCGGCACAGCTAGTACCTTAAGAAATCACTTCTGTATTGAACTCTCACCCTTTAACACTAAATTGCTACGACTTCATTCGAAAATGAAAATGTAGCTGTTTGTTATTATAGATCACATCTCCTATAATGACGCGGGGCCTTGCTAGCACTATATAAGGTAATCTGTCTGTGACGTCAGTGATCTCTATAATCGCATACTTATGATTGCATCTGGGGGATGTGCCACATTCTGAAACCATAGAGTGACTTGGTAAGTTCACTCAGTATTCTCTATATTCGTAGCCTAAAAACACAGATAAGAAGCATTCGACGCCATATTGACGTTTCCTCTTTGTAGGCAAGGAACTATACGAACATGGTCGTAATAAAAAAAAATCCCACAACATCTCATACATTGACCTGATTCCGTGACAAGTCGTTTAAAGCTTGTGTTACAGACATCACACAATAGAGGAACCACAAATACTACTTAAATACATTTATTTAAAACCCAGACTCTGAACAAACATAGATATCATCATATAAATATTTGCCTAGGGTAAGGATCGAACCCACGACCTTTGGCGCACAAGACAGGATCACTACCATCTGCGCCTAATCCACGGTTGGACATAGGCGGCCCTAAGATTGGGATAAAGCCCATTATTGCCACGCTGGGCAGCCGTGATGGCAAACGCAAATTGCAACTTCGCGACGAGAATGCTGTAGCGCTGTTTCAGATGGATGTACCGCCTTCTATCGGTCCCGGTACTTTACTCGCGTCTAACGACACCTGGTACAAAGGGGGGTACTATTCTACATTGCCGGTACCCGACAGCTCCTGAATAATAATATAGTGAATTTGAAAGTTTGTAATGATCAACGAATCTATATGAAATTTTGAACAGACTTTTGACGCAGTTAACGATGGCGTATTTGGCAGTGTCTCTTCCCATACCAGAACAAAGATTTATTTGATGATATTTGTATTTGTTTTGTATCTGGGTGTAAAATATGTGTATTCAAGTGTTATATTTGTTATTGCTCTGTTGTCTCTCGTCCCTAACACAAATGCTTTAAGCGACATATCTAGGAGTCACATCAATGTACTTATGATATGTGTGAATTTATAAAACGTCAATCCGCCATTGAATCTGACGTGGTACGACACATATCGTCTTCAAATTCAGAGCTGTTGGAATTTAAAATAGTTAAATGTCATTTATCTATACATATAAATACAATTGGAGTGTCTGTTTGTAATATTAAAATAGCCGCATTCTAGTACATGCATATGAATATGCATACGGTACAGATACCGAGATATATTTTTTTACAATTTTTGTCTGTCTGTCCGTCTATCTGTTTGTTCCGGCTAATCTCTGGAACGGCGGTACCGATTTGGACCACTTTTACTGGCAGATATATGACATAGTTACATAAGATATATGTAATAAGAAGTAACTTAGGCTACGCAAATGAGGGGTCTACCTCATATACGTTACGATCTTTGCATACCTCTATCAATTCCTTTACTTGCATTAGTCCTTTAATGCACACTTGTTTTTTTAACAGCATTTCTACCTAGTTAAGATATTTTCGCCTCGGTCGTTCAATACCAATTCTTCTATTCACTTCCGCTCTATACATTTGTGCATTTTATTAAGTTAAACAAATGTTTAATTCAACTTTGTACCATTCACAATTAAAGGTCTGGAAAAATATTTCTGTATGCATTTAAGTAACGAATCCTAAACTAGATATCGCTTTATGCTAAAAATTCGTTCATTTCCTTTGTTGTTAGAACTTTCAATGAGATGGCAACACAATACATAACTCAAATGGTTATCGCATACCTATCCTATAATATAATAAAATTAAATTGTTTGTTTGTTTGTTCAAATGTGGTAACCACAGCAACTGCTGGTCCGATTTAAAAAATTCCTGCAGTGTTGGATAGTCCATTGATCGAGGAAGGCTATTGTACTCCCTGAAGTCAATATTCTACGCGGCCGAAGCCGCAGGTATTGTTAGTTTAATATAAGGTGAACCTAGAACATGTCCTTGCGGTAGACCTTATTTTGTAAATTCCCCCAAACATCTCATACATAGACCTGATGGTAAGTAAGTTAATTTAAAGCACTTGCATTACGGACAACAGACTACAGAGGAATCACAAATGTACTACGTAAATACATATATTTAACACCCAGACAGTGAACAAACACAAAAACAATCATATAAAATATTTTCTCTGGGAGAGAATCAAATCCACGACCCCTGGCGCACAGAGAGAATTACTACCATCTGCGCCATCGGGACCTTATTATATATATAACCTGTTACAATCAGCTCCCTGTTATAGGCATTCATTTGTTTTTCTCAAGCAATAAAACATATTTTACTAAAACAAACCGCTCTCTATAGTTATATAAAATAAGATTATCTGTCTATCACGTAAACTCAGTGAATTATATAGTTGTTTAAGAATTATAATTGCATTCGCAAGGGAGACAACATTCTGAACGCTTAGTTCGTAAGTTTATTTTTATAATAAAGGACGAGAACGAAAACTACCCCCACGTTAACTCCAGTGCCAGCAGACACATACATATAATTCTTCGACCTTGAAAGAATAGGAATAAGAAGTGTTAACTTCTAATACATTGACTAGAATATCACAGTCTCTCTCCTTTTTAGTTTATTTCATTCTTTACAGTGTCAACGCTATTTTGAGCACACATGTCCAACTTTGACTTTCTTATTTATTAATTTTGACAACTGTATAGGTATATCATCATCATCATCACATCATATCAGTCGTAAAGCGTCCACTACTGGACATGATCCTCCCCAATAAAGTGAGAATTTGAACACACTTTCCACGCTGGTCAAACGTGGTAATAATCGCCATAAGAATTATCTGTTCTACCTTGACATCTGGCACAATGTCTACGTTTACTTCAACGGCGAGGTTAGAAAGATCGAAAGTTTCTCTGATAGCACATCATATGTCTTATTAGGCCACCAGCCACAATAATGGAAGGTGTCCTCGCTGTGTTTGAAGATAAGGTTTACGCTACTCTTCAGAGCGGGACTTAAATATACATAGATATGGTTGTGAGGGCCAAGCCTGCAGCATATTCCCTAGAATCTGAGTATTTATAAAATTTTGCATTAAACAAAAATATCATAATATTCATTGTCTTCTAGATGCCCTGACGTTGGACGGTGTGTTTGACAGGCCCGATGGCGACGATGGTAGTGATCCTGTCTTGCGCGCCAAGGTTCGTGGGTTCAAAGACAAATATTTATTTGATGATATTTATGTATGTTCTGTGGCTGTTTGTTAAATATATGTATTTAAGTAGTATATTTGTGACTGGCTATGCCCGCAACTTCGTCCGCGTGAAATAGTTTTTTTGGGTACCATACCAATTTACTTCAACTTATATAAACTTTGAATGTTAATTTATATCGAATCAATGGCCTGAAAAATAAGTTTCAAGTTTCTAGCTCTAAAAATAGCGATACTTCGACGACGATATACGACTTTTCTCCCCCTTTCGACCCTTATTACGAATTAAAAAATAGCTTATGTCCTTTCTCAAGGTCTAAAGATTGTCTATACTAAATTTCATCAAAATCGGTTGAGAGGTTAAGGCGGGAAAGCGTAACAGACAGACAGACAGACTGACAGACAGAGTTACTTACGCATTTATCATATTATAGTAGGGTTTTCTCTGTTGTCTGATGTCCGTAACACAAGTGATTTAAGCGACTTATCACGGAATCAGTTCGAAGTATGAGATGACGTGGAACAAAAAATAGGGAGGCTTTTATACTGTTGCAGGTCTTAAAACAAGGACATACTTCGTCCTACACTGATAATTAGATATCTGAAATTAAAACTTACTTCTTTTACCAAATTCGAAGCATATTCTTAATTCTCTAATTATATGCACGCATACATGACGGGTCTGATGGCGCAGGTAGTGAAGGAAGATAAAAATCATGTGTGCCAAAGGTCGTGGGTTCGATCCCCACCCAGAGCAAATGTTCGTATTAAGAATATTTGTATTTGTTCTGTGTCTGGCTGTTATTTATATTTATCTGACCATTATATTTGTAATTCACAAACACAAACTACTTATCTCGGAGTCAGGTCAAAGTATGAGATATCATGTGGATTTATTTACACATATATGCTTCTTACTCATTTACTTGTATCTAGTATAATATATTTGTAAATAAAGAATATTTTAAAACGTAAGTTGTTTTATATACTAGAGATAGACCTTTTACAAAGGTCGTCTGCATGGGTATGTACCTACATATTTCACCAAACAGCATCGTTAGACGTTCTTCCTTAAGGTATCTAACAGACGATCTGACCAGAACCGCAAGATGGCGTATAACATTATTCCTGTTACTGCATATTTACTGCATCATATCAGCCATTGGAACTCCACTGATGGACGTAAGCCTCCTCAAGAAGGGGGAATATTGCCCTGAATTACCGCGCAAGCGGGCAAGCGTATTGGCTATTGCGGAGCGTAGCTTCAGGACGGGGATATCGCTGCCCATCCATCGTGCTGGGCATTTGAAATACACTGTTACGATTGAATATACCGCCACCTGTTGGTCCTGGTACACAAAACACAAAAGTCCATACTGAATTATTATTAGAATACCTAAAAGCAGTATTTTGGGTTAGACATGATTCGTTGACATCACTAATTCCCGAACGATATAAATAATGAAAGATTAATTTCCCAGTGTTCGTATAAAATAGTTTTTCTCTTTTTTATAATTTTCAGTCCGGGTTGACAAACGTACCGCATGATAGCGTCACACTAGCCATGGGATACTGGCGGAGTAGAATAGTACTTCTCTCGGTACCAGGCGTCGTAAGAGGCGACTGTGATGCCGAAACCGACTGGCGGTATTTCCATTCAAAACAGAGCAGCTTAAATACAACAGGGTAGGGGTGGGCAGCAGCATTCTCGTCGCGAAGTTGCGCTCTAGGATTGTTGTGAAAGCCAACAGTGGACTTTTTATGGCTGGTATGACGATAATGATCACTAGCGCATTGCCAACCTTGTGACTTGGAGAGATTATTACTGAACATAGAAATACGAACTCTGATTTTTGGCGGTAGAAATAGGTGAGAGTTAGGTACCAATCTAGGCACCAGTACTCGTATAAACAGCGAATACAAAAAGTTGTAAACTATCACCAACAATCAAGTAAATATCACTTAAATTTTCAAAGTTTATCCGCTGTTTTAGAGGTCTTGACATTTACTGATAACTCGTGATGTTGTATAGACACATGCGACTACATATTTTTACTTATCAATTGAGGTATTTATGTGGTATCGTTTGAGCAGCGTCCATCATTCTACCGGCACAACCGAGCGGGTGAGTAGCAACCACATACCTGATTTACATTCTCCATTGTCGCAAAATACAGCTCTTCAAGCTAAACATAACATTAGAATTTCACTGAATCCTATCAAGAAATGTACACAGAATCTAAGTTAATTTTTAAATTAAGAATTCGATCTTAACTTGTGAAATTGTCAAGTTTCATTGTTTTTTTTAATATTAACATCTCTTTATTATCATTATCTTTTGCAAATAAATAAAAAATAAACATTTGTGTTTACTTTATACTTCATGTGGTGTGTTTTTCAGACAGTAGTGCGTGAAATTTGTAAGAAACAAGCTTAAAGTGAGCGTCACCGCAGCCTATACGCTTGCAATACTACAACTATATCACTATTGATTGCCAACTTAGAGACTTGATGATATTATGTCACATTACCTAGTGATTTCACTGCTTCTCTGACCCTTCAAACCGATAACAGATTCAAGTCACAACATAGACAACATGCTAGTGATATTGCGAGAGTCTATAAGCAGCGGTGATCTAACCATATAGCAGTCTTTATGCTTGCTTGTCAAACTAGTCTAATATGAAGAAAAATAATGTTTGCTTATTTTGTGTTTCTGTTAATCCAATTAAAATTACAATAAATTTCAGGCAGGATGATAGTTATCACGTTTATTGCTGTCCTCCTATTAGGCTCGGCCTACACATCACCCATCTCTGTTTCTGACGACGACAGCGTCCTAACAATAAATGAAGAATTCTTCGATGACCAACTGGCAATCTACACGGCAGAACATGAAATAGTTAGAATTCTCACGCCACTCAACGCTTTGAATTTTGACGAGGACGAGGATGATGAAAATGGCAGCACTCCTGACATGTACATCTTCTTTGTCGAAGGTGAATTCGATAGTGAAGGCAAGTTTGACGATAAAGGCCTATATGTCTTAAAGAACAAAACCGCCACCAAACTTCTTGACCACGGCAGAGACGCGGCCGCTTCCCCTGACGAGACCAAATTGGTTTACCTGGCATCATCTGATGGCATCTACGTTTACAAATACAAAGAAAACATCGCCGAGCCTTACGGCACAATCACTAGAGGAGACAACATTTACGCCATCGAAAAAAAGAATGGTACTGATGAGATTTACATCCTGACAGTTGACCACGTCGTTTACAGAGTGTTCGATGAAGGAAGAGCTAAAGAAGAACTGGTCAAAGTGAAGGATGCCCGCCAAATCACTATTGATTTCACCGGGAACTTGTTCTACTCTGATGGGCAGAATCAAATTTATGTGTACACTAGTGACGGAGAAGTGGTGAGGATGAAGGATCTACCAGAAAACCCTTCCGAAGTTAAGTTAATTAGGGCGCCTTTCGCTTTGGAGGAAGGCATCCCCGCTGTAGTTGGAAACAAAGGATATACCCTATACATTAACGGCACCACTGAATTTAACGATGTCGTTTTGAATGCCAAACCTTCAGCCTACTCAATGGAAGCTGCTATTCTACAATACCACGCTCGCAACAAGAAGATCTATGAGTACAACATCCTGGCTATCATAATGGGCATTCTTGAGGTTTCCGTAGACCAACTCAAGAACTTCTTCAGTGATAAAACTGATACTGTGCAGGACCTTGCCACCAGATCTAGGTCCACTTTCCGAGCCTAAATCTAAATCTGAAATGTAGTATTGATATTAAAGCTAAATAGAACTTAAAGTTGCATTGATTTCTTCATTTCTGGCATATTTTTATTATACTTAAACTAGTAGCGACCTGCGGTTTCACTTGTTTCCTGTTGTAAAATTTTCATACAAACTTTGCATACATTGATACATTGCATACTAACATTTACCCCCTTAAGGGATGATTTTCAAGATAAAATATTTTATACGTATATGGTACATGACTGTCAATGAAGAACCTTTACATTGAATATCATTCGAATAACTTTAAAGCAGCACAGTTTTATACCAACTTTGCACCCCCGTTTTACCCTATTAAGGGGGTAAATTAAAAAGTCCTTTCTTAATGCTCCCTTTCGTTATAAAAGGAACCCCTTTGCATGCGTTTCTGATAGTTTAGGCTTTGCTTCTCCTTTTATACATGTATAGAATAATGTTCTGGGTGTTCTGTGTCTGGGTGTTAAATATATGTATTAAGGTAGTATATTTGTGATTCCTCTGTTCTCTGATGTTCGTCACACAAGTGCTTTAAGCGACTTATCACGGAATCATGTATGATTTGTTGTGGTATATAATAATATATAACCTAACCACTTTTAAGATGCCTGAGTGTTGTAATTGTCCACAGGCCACCTGCTTGCTTGCCAACTTTGTGGTATTAAAAAACTCTACAAGGTTTCGATTTTCTTGGTCCGCCTATCTACTTACACTTGACATGTTTTATTTTAAGTACTACAGCAAATAATTAGGTGAGGGATCGTTAAATGAACTGGTCTTGGGATATCATGATTTGTATTATTTTCTATTTGTCATCTATCAACAGGAAATTGAAAAGAATACAGTATTTCTAAACTGAATATTGTCTCTTTCATATTATCCATCCAAAGGTTGCCTGGAAGAGATCGCTCAGTGCAATAAGGCCGTCAATTGTATGAATTTAGACATGTAAAACGACCACCGCTGGACACAGGCCTTCCCAAAAAAGGGGGAGATTACCCATAATTGCCGAGCTGGACTAGCGTGATGGCAATCGCAGAACTTCGCGACAGTAATGCTGCTGCTCACCTCCGACCTGTTGCATTTGAGTTATACTGCTTCGGAAAGATATACCGCCATCTGTCGGTTCCGGTACCTCAGTCGGTACTTTTCTACTCTACCGGTACGACACGACTAATAAATAATTTATTATTATTTTTAAATGTTTTACTCTGTCATGAACTTTTATTATTTATTTCATCTGGGAATAAAAAGATCCCTTGTCCCTTGTTGATTCTCAAATCATCTCATACATTGACCTGACTCCGTGATAAGTCAAATAAAGTACTAGTGTTACGGACATCAGACATCAGAGGAATCACAAATTTACTACATGATTAAGTATTTAACACCCAAACATAGAACAATTACAGATATTCAACATACAAATATATAATACCTTTTTTAGGGTAAAGTTTCACCCGTTCAGCGATAAAGAAAAGGAGGAAAAGGAAAATTAAACAAACAGACAGACACACAGACATATATGTCCCCTATATGCTGAATATATATATGAATTGTATGTATATACATACTATTTAATGCATAATCTAACAAACAGAAACTTATCACTATTATGAACAGTGTCAGATATATAGCACCTTTGATCTTATGCTCCGAGATTGCCAATCATCAAGTAAATAATATGGAATATATATATATATATATATATATATATATATATAAATGTACATAGATGTATGTATATAGATCATATTAGCTGTAAGAAAATCCACTGTTGGACATATCCCCAAGAAAGGGGGATTTATGCCCATATTAGCCACGCTGGGAAGGCGTGTTGGCAATCGCAGAGCGCAGTTTCGCGACGATGAGCTGCCGCCCATCCCCACCTTGTAGTATTTAACAAGTTGTAGTTTTACATTTGACCTAGGCTGTTTTTTGTCCTGGCTCCGTGCTAAAAATACTTATGTCACGGACGCCGGACAGCAAAGGAATCACAAATATACTACTTAAATACATATATTCAACACCCAGACACAGAACAAACACAAAATATCATCATTAATATGGGGGGGGGTGGCAGAATCAAGCCCATGACCATCTGCGCCCTCGGGTCCATCGTTATAGGTAAGTAGACACGCATGTTTAACATACTTCTACGATTTTTATACTGTCTTAATAATAATCATAATATTTAAACAACAGCTTACGTAATTACTTGATACAAAGTGGATAAACAACCATCTGTCAATTCCAGTACCTAAACTGTAAGAGGCTACTAAGGCACCAGAACCGACAGATGGCGGTATATCTATCCAAAACATTGCAACTCAAAAGCACAGGTCAAGGATGGGCAACAGCATCCCCGTCGCGATTGCCAATATGCTTGGCTAGCGCGGCAATTATCGGCAACATCCCCCTTCCTTTTTGGGGAGGCCTATGTCCAGCAGTGGTCTTTCAATGGCTGGTATAATGATGATGCGCCTCTTGCCTAGAAACCTGGTAGAGGGAAAGGTACTATTCTACTCTGCCTGTAACTGTCGTTTTACCAAACGACTTGTCTCAGAGTCAGTGTTGTTTTGTGATATTATTATTCATTATCTTGGGTAGCCCCAACAGAGGACGTTCTAAAGTTTCTATAATAAAAGGGGTTCCCATTTTTTTTGCAGCAAGCACCTATAAAAATTGACCAAAACTGACTAATTCTTTGGTATTTATAATAAAATATAATATGTGAGTCAGTCGGTCAGCTTTTACTATTATAACATTATACTCAAAAGTAATTTCAAGACTTAAAAATTAGAGAACTTTACTTACTTGCACCACATTTTACCCCCATTAGGGCTGATTTTCAAAAAAATAATTTTATACGGCTTTTATAACTTTTAATGAATACCCTTCATACTGAATTTCAATTAAATTACTTCAAAAATACAGAAGTTTTATACTTAGTGATCTCATCTTGTACGCTAAAGGTCGTGGGTTTGATCCCCACCCAGGACAAATATTTATATCTATATTTATGTCAATGTCTGAGTGTTAAATATAGGTATTTAAGTAGTATATTTGTGATTGCTCTGTTGTTTGATGTTACGGACATCAGACACAAGTGCTTTAAGAGCCTTAACACAAAATCAGGTCAATGTATGACATGTTGTGGGAATTTTTTCTTTACTAGAATAAAAATCTACAGGTGGGTCTGACACCTGCATCTTTCCCATGACGGGTGACTGTATGGGAAAGAGACAGACTTGATTCTGCAGCAAGAGATGATGCCATTTCCAGTCTCGCCTGAAGTCTGAGACAAGAAAATATTTTTCTTTTTAAAATATCATCCCAAATATAAATCAGTATTTTTCTATACATATACAATATATCGTAATTAACAAAAACTATTATAGTTTTTATGAGGAGATACCGGCAGAGTAGAATAGTACCTACCCCGGTACTAAGTATCGTAATCGGCAGCTAAGGCCCATAACTGACAGATGGCGGTATATCCATCCGAGAGAGTGTAGCTCAAATGCATAGGCTTGGGATGGGCAGCAGCATCCCCGTCACGAAAGCTGCGTACTGCTATTGCAAACACTCTAGCCAAGCACGGCAATAATGGACAAAATTCCCCCTTTCGTAGGGAGGCCTATATCCAGCAGTGGATTTCCAACCACCAGGTCGACAATCAAGCATACAGTCCACGTGATAGTAAGCGTCGCTGCAGTATATAGTCGCCTATCACAAGGATATCACTTGCACATTACTAACACTAAGCAACCTTGAGACTTAAAGATATTATGTCACATTACCTAGTAATATTACTGCCTCTCTCACTCTTCAAACCGGAACAGAGCAAAGCGAACACTGCTGTGTGGCGGTAGAAAAGGAATTAGGTACCAAAGCAGACGACGTTATATGACTTCTACCTCAGATATAATATGTGCTATTGTGAAAACATCTTTTGGATCAACTTTTTATTATAATACATGCGTTTTCCTATGTGCAGTGCTTTGTTATTTAAATAAATTCAAAATGAAACAAGGAAATATATAATCAGGTATCAAAGAGATCACCGAATGAACACCAAGTAAATGTTCCACACGCGAGTTTAGTCCGGTGGAGCGTAAATGAGTTTCCATTTCACTACGACATCGTAGAAAGTATTTCTTTGCCGGTACGGCATACTTCTGTACGCATAAATGATATCCGATGACGCTTTCAGTTGTCGATCTCATAGGCGTATAAAGAGGGTTAGGGGGGGAGGGGGTGGCATGTATATCAATATACTCTATGAAAAAATAAATACGCTATTTGTAACAAGTATTTTGATGATCAGAAATTCAATTGGCATCAGGAACATATGGGCAATTTTTTTGTATGTATGTATTTCTGGCTTTTGTTAATAGTTTCTAGGAAAAAAGAGTTTAATTTAATTATATTTGTCGAAAAACAGCTTAAACATAACCAAAAATAGATATCCAGTAATAAAGTTAAATATTTAATTGTATTTATTTTTTTATAAACCTGCACTTTGCCCTTTACAACAATTCGAATTTATGACCGTCGATATATATAAGTACTAGCTGTGCCCGCGACTTCGTTCGCGTGGTTATAGCTGGCATGATCTAGTTCATGTATCTACAGATAAATATCTAAATAGGGGTATTATTGAATTGTTTCTACTCATACATCAAACAATATAGTTTGTTTGTGATATATCAAAACAATATATATATATATATATATGTATAATGTCTGTCGGTGTTGTACACTATGAAATGGCCTACAAAACAGTCCTAAGGGGTTTATGTCCATCTCTTAGGTATAATCCATTATAACATTTTTTTATCCTCATATACCTGTGCGAAACCTATCCCCGCCGTGGGTTCACTGACATCACTTGGTACAGGGGAGGTATTATTATGAGAGGAGTACCTATATTCTACTCTGCCGGTGTCCTATGGTATTTTAGTGCATATGTTTTTTGCCAATATACAATCCTTTTTACAATATTTTTTTGCAAATAATTTTACGTATTTATATTGATGCAAATTTGTTTCTTAGATCTTTATCTATACTAAAATAAAATTAGAGTGGCTGTTTGTATTATTAAATTACCCGCTTTCTACACATATGAATGTATATACGATACAAACAAATTTTGTTTTTTTAAGTTTTGTCTGTCCCTCTGTCTGTTTGTTTCAGCTAATCTCTGGAACGGCTGGACCGATTTGGACCGGACTTTAACTGGCAGATAGTTTACGTAATAAGTAGTAACTTAGGGTTTACTAATTCACGCTACGTCCCCAAGGAGCGGAGCATTGATTAAAAATGTGGCAAAAACGGACAAAAAATAATTACGTTCGTTGCGTGCGCTTCGTGGAAGTTTGTAGTTCCACGCAAAGTCGCTGGCATAGCTAGTATGAGATGAATATGAAACCATTGGCCATAAATAAGGAAGCGTCTAGGAATTACAACAGCCATTGCTTTACCCGCGGCTAACGTCTCTCGCGATGTCAGACGTAACAGCGCAATGGAAACACACCAACAAATTTCCTTCCTTCCTTCAGCAGATATATAGAGGCCAATAGAGTGTAAATCAGCATTACAAAACAGACGAACAAACGATTAAATAGACATACATATATAAGTATATAAACAATACATATAGACCGCGCGAATCGAGACAAACATAGAATATTTAATATTGCCCTAATTTGATACTAGAACGTTGAACTATAGATAATTTCAATAATAACTGTCGTTTGCTTATAATTGGGTATAAATTGTGTACAAAACGGTTCAGTCACAAATCGTCGCTTTAATAATAAGGACCCCAAAGGAAACGTAAGTGAACATTTAATATTTGTACATATAAAAAGAAATTGTAAATTCTAAAATGTTGCAACGAATTGTCTGTGTACATTTTGATACGACTTGAGTGAAATAATAGTTTATATCTCAATTTATATTCTCAATATTATTTCATGATATATATGTTAGTGATATCCTTGTGATATTACAAGCGTCTATAGGCTGAAGTGACGCTTACTATCACACGGGCTGTGTGCTTGTTTGTCGACCTGGTCTAATATCATTTTGTTAGGTTAGTACAATGATCTATCCTCGAGCAGACGACAATCCTTTATGTTACATTTTCGATACTAGGTTGGATAGTGGGAAGAAGATTTTTAGGACTATGATCAGTTTTAGCTCATCCATAAATGTTTAACCCAAATGTTTGAAACGAAGTGCGAAGCCGGGACGGGCCGCTAGTGATAATTGATATTCTAGTAGTAAGCATTCATGATAAATAATGATGTCAAATACGAGCCACGTTGTTTGTCCGGGGTGAAATTCTAGATTACTGATCTAATTTTAATCAATTTTTTCTCACTTTGTACAGGTTAGCCCAATTTGGGAGATAAAATAGTTTATTTATCAATTTATTGTTGTAATATTTTTTCCATGATAAGTATATAAGTACTGGCTATCCCGGCAAACGTTGGTCTGACATATAAATGATTAAATCACTAAAACAATTATTACAAAATAGGGATTGGTGATAGAAGAGTGAAAATGTAGGGTTGTATGTATTTTTCATGGCACATTATAAAACAAAAATGACCATAAAATATTATTTACTTAAAATATTATCACTAAAGGGTATAAAAAATAGATAATAGCAAATTCTCAGACCTACAGAATATGCATATAAAATTTCATAAGAATAGGTCAAGCCGATTCGAAGGAGTATGGTGACTAACACCGTTACACGAGAATTTTGTATATTAGATAGTTAAAACAGGGCAACGTCTGGTATGCTAGTTTAAATTTATTTTTATGTCATCATTTAATCGGTGGTACGTCCACTGCTGGAAAAAGGCCCCCCCAAGTGATTTCAATAAGGCCAGTCATATGCGGCTTGCGTTCAGCGATCCTGCGGTTTTAGTCAGACCGTTTAATTTAATCGTTACTAGCAGGGCGCCGCGGTTTCACTTGCGTTAAATTTTAGAACTTTCATACTAACTTTACCCTTTTTTGCCCTTAAGGGATGATTTAAAAAAATATATTTTAAAATATTTTATATTATTAAAATAATAAAATATTTCATGTTATTATTGAATTACATTCGAATGATTTAAATAACAGCAATGTATCAAAATTTACCTTGCACTCTGGTTTTACCACCTTATGGGTTATTAATTATTATCAAAAAAATGTATAAAAGTTAATTTCACCGCGTTTCAAAGCCGTTAAAAAAGTAGATTTATTATTGCATAAACATGTTTTTCGAAAAATTCAGGCAAAGATCTCAGTTATTTGTCATAAACAAAAATAATATCTTTATCATTAAAAGCACCCTAAAATACTTTGCTGTTAATTTCACTAAAAACGAGTACATATTAACAATGGCTAATTATAAATACATATATTCACACAATATCTCATATATTGACCTGACTCCCGCGATAAGTGAGATATTAGGCTAGTGTTACGGACATCAGACATCAAAGGTATTGCAAATATAATACTTAAATATATATATATATATATATATATATTTAAGATTTAAGACATAGAATCGCACTTCTAGATGAAGACTGCAACTACTCACAACTGTAATTTTATATAAACTTTACGAAATCGACGTATAATAATCAAGTGGCCGTGAGGTACCGGCAGAGTAGAATAGTACCTCCCCCTGTACCAGGTATCGTATAAGGTGACTGGGGTACCGGAACCGACAGATGGCGGTATATCCATTTGAAACGGTGTAGTTCAAATACAACAGGGCGGGGATGGGCATTCTCGTCGTGAAGCTACACTCTGCGATTGCCATGGACATATACCCCCTTTTTTGATTTGCTTACTTTTTCAGAAGTAGTGAACGCGTAGATGTTGGAAAATATTATTTACTTACTATATTAAAGGATCACCACTGCAAGATTAAGCGCAAACAATTATCAATTTCTCTGAACATCTTCATCATTTTAGTCTTAGAATGACCTACATTGGAAATAGGGCTCCCCTGAACAGTTCGTCTTAGATGCATATGCTGTCATCTGTCGTATGCGGTTCTCGCTTCTTACGACTCCTATTACTCTTAATAACGACCACTTTAAAGCATAGACCTTTATGAAAGGCGCTTTGAGGATAACACTCCCCTATAATTGCCGCGTTGGGCAAGCGTGGTGACAATCGCACAGCATACATTTGAGCTACACTGTTTCGGATAGATATATCTATTGGTTCAGGTACGTTAGCCATCTCTTGCGACATATACTTGCGACAAAAAGTGGTATTACTGAATTCAACAATATTTTTAATAAGTTCTAATTATTGTTCCAGCACTCCAAGATGCTGAGATATCTGTTACTATTGATAGCAACAGTTGCTTCAGAGCCTTGTTCCAACGAGTTTGACCATCAAAGATACGACCGGATGGCCATACTGACCATTAAAGGCCTGCCTACCAATCTGGCAGTCAACCCAAACACCAAAGACCTTTTTTTCACACTCATCGATATAGATTCACTTCACAACGACGATGAACAGACGAAAATGGATCAATATATACTTAGGAATGGTATGCCAATAAAAATTGACAATGTTAATGGCCAAGCCGCTGCAGTTGATGCGATCAACAATAAGGTATATATAGCAGCTAACGATGGCCTTCACGTGCTTAATAACTCAGATCATGCACATTTTATTGGTTTAAAAGACGAAGACATAGTTATGTTGCACAAGACATCGCACAATGATGAGTTGTATGCGGTGATTTATCCGGAGAACGAAGTTTACAGTATCAACTTGAAGAAAAATGAGAAAAGGAAGATAGATAACGTGCCCTGCGCGTACGTTTTGGCAGTGGATGCCGGTGATAATGTATATTATGAGTGCAACGCTAAATATGTCAAGGTGTTATTGAAAGATTTCTTGGAACCAATTGAATATGTAGGTTTAGGTAAGAACACAGCGAGGGCTCTTACTATTGATTCTCATGGGCGAACCATTCTGGCAGCCAACGACGGGTTGTACCTTTTAAAGCCAGACGATATGATCCCTAAGAAACTGATGAACCTTGACTATATACCTTCGGGTGTGACATTCGATGGAGACGACATGTATTTATCGACAAATGGAGTTATTTACAAATATAACGCGGACGAATGCGAATAGGTGCCACTGTAATATAATAAAGACTGATGATATGTTACTCTTTTATTTATGTCAATATTTCTTTTATTTAATTGTTAATTCGACGAGGCCGATGGCGTAAAAAGTAGAGATCCTACCTTATGTGCCAAGGGTCGTGAGTTCGATCCCCACCTAGTAAAAATAAGATGATATTTTTATTTGTTCTGGATGTTAAAAATATGTATATAAGTATTTTATTTGTGATTCCTCAGTTGTCTGTCCTTAATACACATGCTTTAAGTGACTTCCAATAGAGTCAGGTTAATTTATGAGATGTTAAGTGAATATTATTATTAATTATTATTACTGTATGAATAACTGAGGGAGACCTCATACAAAAGGCCGTCGGCATTGATTCTATTCTATACTTTCCTCTCATCTATTTCAACCGACAATTATATAAAAGCAGGATTCGCAATGCTATCATATCAGCCATAGAAAGTCCACTGCTGGACATAGGCCTCTCCAAGACAGAGGAAATTTGCCCATAATATACAATTGCAGGGCGCAGCCTCCACGTTGGGGATGCGTCTCTCCATCCCCGCCCTGTATGTTTGAGCTATAATATTTCGGATGGGTATACCAACATTTGTCGGTTCTGGTACCTAAGTCGCCTCTTATGATACCAGGTACAGGAGGAGGTACTATTCTGCTCTTTTGGTACCTCACGGCAACGCATAGGTATGTTCCGGCAGGCAGTGAAATTACTGATGTGATGATAACTACTCTAATGATGATGATGTGATTTGATTTTTACGCTTTCAATATATTTGCGAATTACATTATTTAACAGTACAATAAAAAAATCAAAATATTTAGGGCCCGTTTACGCAGATGGTAATGATCTTATCTTTTACGCCAAAAGTAGAGTTCGATCCCCATCCAGGGAAAGTATTCATATGATGATATGCGTGTTTGTTCTGTGTCAGGGTGTTGATATATGTATCAAAGTGTAATATTTGTAATTCCTTTGCTGTCTCATAGACATGTATTTCTGTAATACAAGTGCTTTAAGCGTTTAATCACGGAGTCAGATCAATGTATGAGAGGTTTTGTGAACTATCATCAATTATATCAAAATCGATATATTTTTTGATGAAAACCTAAGAATACCCCCTCCCGTTTCCAAAATTGGTGTAACGATTTAACCGTGAAAGTGTAACAAACAGAGACACAGAAAGACTGATATTTATTTTCAAGTAATTTATTTATGTATGTACCAGCTCCAATCAGATCGTAAAATTATCAAAAAACACTAACAGTCAGGCCCTAAAATTGAGCCTTAGAGAACTCTCACCTATTTTTATTCAAAATGTTAAATTACGAACGTTTTATCTACTATACGTGAGTTATTATTAATCATTAAAATAGAATATTCTTTACAAACGAAAAAATAAATCATTAAAATAATGTTATTAAATACAATAAATGGTTGACTGGGAGATAATGTCATCTGGCAATATCTCCCAGTCAAGCCATTCTGTACAAATGGCGGACTTAATGTCCGCCATTTGTACATTTTGTAACATTTTGTGCAATAAAGTTAAATAAATAAATAAAATAGTACAGTACAAAGGGCGACCTTATCGCATAGTGTGATCATTTCCAGTCATTTGGATGGAGAAGAAATATAACAAATAAAAAGGCAGTGGAGTACCGCCAAAGTAGAATAGTACCTCCCCCTGTAACGGGTGTCGTAAGAGGCGACTAAGGTACCAGAACCGACAGATGACGATATATCTATCCAAATCAACGAACAGCTTAAATGCTACAGGGAGGAAATTTGATGCAGTATTCTCGGCGCGAAACTACGCCCTGCTCAGCAAGGCAATTCCTTGCCAGTCTTTTTGGGAAGGAAATACCCCCCTACCCAGCAGAAGACATTCTGTATGTGTGTTCTATAATGATCATGATGCATGAGGCATTTTTAGGTGTATAACAATTAAACTAATGTTAAAATATAAAACATATACATACATAAATAAATACATCACGCCTGTGTTCCATCGGGGTAAGCAGAGACAATGGATCTCCACTAGTTACGATCTTGGCACACCTCTCTCTCTTACTGGCATTAGTCTATTTATACACGCTTGTTTATTCTTGGTACTTTTGACCTAATTCTACTTTAATACTTCTTCTACCTGATTATGTTCGCCTAGGTCATCCGATCATCCTATAGCAACCCTTCCATCACTTCCGCTCCATATATTTGTGAAGGCATTCCACTTTCATCTATTCTTTCTACATGTCCAAACCTACTCAACTCATTTCTATCTCTATTGTTGTCACAACATCATCTTTACACTCTTATTCTTTAATCTATCTCTCAAACTCACACCATGCATACTTTAAAGTATGAAGTTAAGACGCGGCTTATTTGACTTTTAACATTTTTTGACCAGCGTTTCAGTACATTGCGGCAACCGTCCTGATTTATTTAACTTACCTAGCACTACCAACGTCAAACGCGTGGTGCCTGAAATAATAGCATTGTTTCAATTTCATAGCAGACTTGTGTATTGTAGTACAGGAAATAAAAATTATACACATTACATCATTTTTTGTCTAGTGCATTATATACAGCATGTACATGTGTGTACATGCATTAAAATGTTCCGAACGCCGGAAAGGCGTGCCGGCGGTATAGAATACTACCTCTCTTTATACCAGGAGTAAGAGGCGACTGAAGCACCGGAACCGACAGATGGCGGTATACCCATCCGAAACAGCGCAGCTTAAATACTACAGGGCGAGGATGGGATGCAGCATCCTCGTCACGAAGTTTCGCTCTGCGATTACCACGACGCCTGCCCAGCGGGGCATCTACAATATCTTCTATTATATAATAACATCTTTCAATCTATCTAACCTTTATCTACCAGTTAAAGCGTTTTAACTGGCAGATAAATGTTATAAGAAGTAACTTAGACTACTTTTATCCCTATTGTTTAATATTATAAATGCGAAATTAACTCTGTCTGTCTATTAGTGTGTTACGCTTTCCCGCTTAAACTTCTCAACCGATTTTGATGAAATTTGGCATAGACAATCTTTAGACCTTATGAAAGAACATAGGCTATTTTATTCGAAATAAGGGTTGTAAGGGGTCAAAAGGGGGGATGAAAGTTGTATGGAAGTATCACTATCTTTAGAACTAGAAACTTGTTTTTCAGGCCATTGGTTCGATATAAATAAACATTACATTCAAAGTTTATAAATGTGGAGGTAAAGAGGTATGGTACCCATAAAAAACTATTCCTCGTGGATGAAGTAGCGGGTACAGCTAGTTGTTTATAAATCTCACTGGATCGGAATCTACGCAGGTGCAACCGCGGGGCAATACTAGTTAAAAATAATTACTGTGAAAATAAATAACGTCATTTATATGAATGTTTATAGACACGGCCAATGTTTTGACAATGAGGATGGTATAAAACAGACAATGGCGGTGTTTTAAAAATCTGTTAGCTCTTCATTGATACATACATTTACTGACAGAGACTAACCGCGACACGACAAGAAGTCTTCAGGTAAGTTTTATTTATTTTACTTCTAATTCTGAAGTCAATTTCAAATACCTTGAAAATATATTAAACGGGAGGTTGACGTTAAGCAACCCTATCAATGGTTGGTAATCGGATGGGTGACCTTAAATTAATATATGATCTACACCACATCTCATATATTTTTGTCTCCAAGATAAGTAGCTTTAAGCACTTGTGTTACGGACATCAGACAACAGAGGAATCAGAAATACAATACTTAAAGCATATATTTAAAAACCCAGAACGAGCACAAAACCACATAAAATGTGAGAGGATCGAACCCACTACCCTCGGCGCACGAGATAGGATCATTACCATCTACGTCATCGGGTCCGTCTAACATAAAGCATACGGTTGCATTACCAGTGCTTGACCCACTGAATTCGCTCTAGGTCGCATTGTGGGTCACCACTCATTATACATGCATTCATGTGTCACGTCTGTGTCCCACCAGGGTAGGCTAGATATGGATCTTCTCTTGCTACGGTCTTGACATACCTCGCTCGTTTCTTTCACTCGCATTAGTCCTTTCAAGCACACTCGTTTATTCTTGGCACTTGACCTGGCCCTTCTTTAATAGTTCGTCTACCTGGTTAAGGTATGTCTGTCTAGGTCGTCCTATACCAACTCTTCCATTCTCTTCCGTTCTATATGTTTGTGCAGTCATTCTATCTTTCATCCAGCCATTCTACATGTCTATATTATTTCAACATTATTTTCTCAATTGTTGGCAGAACATCATCATCTTATCAGCCAATGCGAACACACTTGCCCAGCGCGGCAATTATGGGCAAATTCCATTTTTCTTAGGAGTGGCCTATGTCCAGCAGTGGACTTTCAATGACTGATATGACGATGATTATCAAACCTTCCTTCTCTTCTTCGGGGCCTAGGGGGACCTAGACCCCGAAAGAGAAAAAGTCCTTACCCGTAAAAATATAGCCTCCTAGATGTGCCCGCGTGTGTTACTCGAGAAGCTTTCTGTGAGTGAAAGAATTTCCAAAAATCATTGAGCACTTTTTGGGCCCCTTAAAAACAAACAAAAATACATATATTTTTCTCATTATAATAATTAGTATCAAAGAAAGATTAAAGAAGAAATAGGAACATCGTTTCTTAGATTATTTATATTTTCTTTCCACAGGTCGACATCATTTGACATGTTACCAAAATGCAACCAATGAAAAGCCTCTATCAAATCACTTTAACAATAATACTTGTCTTCTTCACTCTCATCAAGCAAGACAGAGCTGAAAAATGCGACAAAACCAAAATAGGGAATGAATACTACAAGCGACATTTATTGGCCACAATCGACGGATACCCGACCGACATAGTCATAGATCCAAAAACTGACCATATATTCTTCGTGCTACACAAAAGGAACTACACAAAAGGATTACATTTACTCAAACACGGTTCGCTAGGTATAAAAGAGCTGCCCGTTTCTGATGACATTATTGGACAATGCGTAGGAGTGGACACTGCGAACAATATCATTTACATAGGAACTAATCAAGGCTTAATTACTTATGATTATTCAAAGAGAGGCATATCAGCTGAGAGACCTCTAGGAGACGATGACATCAGAAGCATTTTCATCGATAAAACAGACAACCGTATGTACATTTCCATTGGTTCGAGCCATGAAATCTTTAGATTTATGAATGGTTCCACTGCAGTGAAGAGATACGATAAAGTCCCAAGAGCGTACAGCTTCGTATTGGACGGAAAAGGTAACGCGTTCTACGAATATATCGATGGCAAACTGTATTTCTTCGCTGTCGAATACTTTGAGCCGATACTTTACAAAGGTTTTACGAGAGAATTGAAATATATTCTCCAATTAAATAACGATGATGAAGCTATTGTAGCAGTGAAAGGATCTCTCTACAAACTGTCTTCAAAGAGTATTCTTCCTTCAAAGATTGGCCAGTTGGGCTTCAAGATTACGGGCATGGCTTTTGATAATAGAAACAATATAGTTATTGGTACCAAAGGGAAACTTTACAAATACAAACCATTAGTAGGCAGTGAAACATGTCCTCCTGACGATTATTTTATGTCAACTATATAGTTCAGTGATATTGCCTGTATTTTTTTGGAAGGATTATTTTTTAATGAAGTTCTTTGCTT
The DNA here is from genome assembly GCA_020976665.1 of Heortia vitessoides. Classification (NCBI taxonomy): domain Eukaryota; kingdom Metazoa; phylum Arthropoda; class Insecta; order Lepidoptera; family Crambidae; genus Heortia; species Heortia vitessoides. The sequence goes on from JACJUM010002842.1 coordinate 8,904,883, forward strand.
GCAGACTTATTTATGAATATGTAATAAGCTAATATACTTGTTAAAGGGTAATTAAGCATTTAATTATTTAAGGTATTCCGATAGAATGTATCTATAGAAATAAATAAAGTAATAATGACGCCTGGATTAAATATTATTCGTATTTGATTATGTATTTTACTCAGTATGTATTTACAACCAAACCTTCGTAACTTGTAATTGTTTTATTTTTTTATGGTAAGAAAGTAGAAATCGAATATTGCGAAATATTATTTTGTTTTTTTTTTTTAATTTTTAATATAGGTATACATTTGACAAATGGAGTTGTAAGTTCCCTACCCCGATAAATATTATAGTCTACTTAGTCTTAGTAGAATAATTCAATTTTGAACTTTACATGGAATATTTATATATAAATCAGTATTATTAATAATAAAATATACAATTCATTATCTGATTTACCCACCGCTGCAAACTAGACAGCATTCATGTGACGCTCGCTTTTATTTTCATTCTGGTCCGGAGGCTTAAACTACGCGCGGACAAAACTACGTGGGATCGGTTTTTCGAATATTATTCCTAACAATAGGGCTATAAATATATTATTATAATAATTATTATGTCAGAAAATATTTTAGGACTAAGAATTTTTAGGATTACGATTAGGCAAAACAATCATGAGGTAGTAAAACAATCATTGACGGATGAGAGAAGCAATAAATCACTGGGTAATGTGACACAATATCTTCAAGTCACAAGGTTGGCAACGCGCTAAAGATATCCCTGCGATATTACTAGCATCAATAAGCCAAAGAAGTACATACGTCTAAAAAATTTAAGCCAATAAAATTTTCGACTAAATGAAATAACGTCTAACTATTTAAGGCAAGCCCTCTCCCGCTTAGATCCCGCGACCCCTGCGGGGATGGCCGTTGCTAAACGCGAGGTCGTTGTCGCGGGGCACGCAAGTTAATAGGGATCTCGCCCTCTTGTTTGGTGGCCCAAGAATTGACGTCAAAACAGTCCAACAACAGATTTGACCGAATAAACAAATCTAAACAAGGACATCCCTTATTTAGATCCAGCCCTATTTTGATGACGCTACGATACGCTATACGTAATAACGATCAATGACCTCTCAACATGTAATCCGTAATTCACTATGTCAATTGCCAATAAAAAAGGAAAGCTGTCCGCCATTACTGTCCCTGCTAGTCATCGTGAACATTTCCTGGTACGAGTGACATCATTGTTACCTAACACAATGATTTATGTTTTAGAAACACAGGATACGAATTTTACAGGCACATCTTTGATTGTAATCTTACCGTCCCACGTGGGAATAACAAAAACAAATGTAACCCGTAATAATAGTAAGTACAAAGAATAAAGGTTAGTGCTGCCATCTATTGATATCGGATGTGAAAGAATTTGCACGCGTAAACTTTTCCAATGGTATGCTTATATAGATCGATCGATTAAATCCAATTATGAAATATGAAACTAATTCTAACTGATTAAAATATTATAATTTCCGTGTTAATAAACATGTTGTGTGGTTTCCAAATATGGTGTGCATATATTTTCGAATTTAAAACGCTTATGTGAACATACTTATCATTGTATTTTTACAGATATACCGATAGATGGCAGTATTACACAAAAAGAAATATTATTTTCTGCTGGAAATTTACTGTTACACCAAACTATGTAAAGAACAGATTTTATATATTCACACAAAGCTTAATTTAAAATAATAGAATTGATATTTTATAAACTATAAAATATCGCCAATAACAAAAAATATAAGTCAATTAATATTCAACAAAGAAATGTGCTAGATTATGTGTATTAAAATATGATAGCTGTGTTAATGCTACAAATAAAAATACTACACAGAAAAAAAATATAAACTCATAAAACAAACAAAAAAGGATTTGGGCTCGTCCGGGATTTGAACCCGGGACCTCTCGCACCCTAAGCGAAAATCATACCCCTAGACCAACGAGCCGGTATTATAATAGGCAAAATTTGTGAAGAAATACTGTCGGACTCCTTATATATGAATGACGTATCAGTATTTATAGATTAACATTTAATATTGGTATTTATTAAATTAATTCGATGTTTGTTATTCAACAAGTGAAATGCGGGGCGTGCGCTTCTTTGTTGGACCACCTTTATAAAAAAAACTAGTGATACTTCGCAGTTTCAGCCGCGTGCTTCCTGATTACGACTCTAGGTGATTTTAATATTTACAAATCTAATTTTCTATTAATGAAATAGTTTTAAAATAGGTGTTGACAACAAGGATACAAAAAAAATTATGTTTAATTTTTTTCAAAATCGTTGGTTTTTTCTTTAATTATACTTAGTTTTCTAATGGGGAATGATTTATTATAATCGATCCAGTAAGATCGCAACATACAAAAAAAAACGTAAATTCGGGTAACATTGAACTATATATTAGGGAAACTTTGAAATATTCTTTTTCGTAGACTATAAAACGATTTCAGCCGAGATTAAGGTTTTAATCGATTACAAGAATTGGTTTCATAGTAAAATTTGAACCGATATTTTAAAAATTAATATATTTATTGTATAAACAGGACAGATCAAGTTACCCGGATAGTTCAACGTTACCCGGACTGGCTATAATTTCCTTCTATCTATAATATAAATGTTGACAGTTTAGACAAAACTGAAGTGTTAATTCCTAAAAAAACTAAAAGTCCAATATTTAGTTAAATATCTATCCCCATTTAACGAGAATGTCCTCTATTTTTTTAAGTCGGTTAGAAACAAATTGATGTGTTTGTTTATAAACCAATATTTCAGCTTTGTTTATAATTCCATTTTCACTAAATACATATGAAAGTTATACGGTACTTTATCAAGAAAAAATATATATTAAAAACAATATTCTGTCAGTCTTTTTGTTCCGGTTAATCTCTGAAACGTCTAAATTGATGTCATCGAAACTTTTATTCATAGATAGCTGATATTTTTATGAGTTACTTAGGCTACGTTGTTCTGTGTCTGGGTGTTAAATATATTTAAGTAGTATATTTGTGGCTCCTTTGTTGTCCGTAACACAAGTGATTTAATCAACTCATCAGTCCAAAGAAGTTGTGTGAATATTATTTGTATATAGTTACTGCACTGAGCAGGTGTGGTGCCAATCGCAGAATGTAGCTTCGTGACAGGAATGTGGCTACCCAACCTCGCCCTGTTGCATTGCACGCTATTTTGGTTATACCGCCGTTTAAATTTTACACCGTTGTATATTACAACACCTATTATATGGGGAGGTACTATTGTACTCTACCGGTACCTCACGGCATAAACAATGTCTTATAGCAAGCACAATTGTTTTTTAGTTATTAAGAAGAAATATTCTTGTTATTTTAGCTGTTTTTTGCCAGCAAGCCAAATAAGGGTAGCTTTTTACATATATATATATTTATATTTAATTCATACATTATTCATATTTCAATTTTGACATTCATTTTTATATACATGTACCATACATAGCTCATTATATAACCTTTAATTACCATGTTCAGGGGGTTAATTCCAGGGTAATACTACGTCCGTTCGGCACCAATATATATTGATCATGATCATCATCATAACACCCATTGTAAATCCACTGCTGGATATAGGCCTCTTCAAAAAGGGGAAAAATATATATGTACTGATATTTTGACATTATTCGAGCACATTGTATAATGTGTTTGAGAGAGTGGTCTTTAGGTGTTGGTCTCTTTCAGTACACCCCAGAGGGTGACCAGGGCATTAGAAAATAACGCAAGTAGACTATTTTAGGTCCCTTTCAGTCGGTATCCCCTTCAAATGTTTAGAGGAGCATCTGACATTTCACCGCGGCCGACGCCCGACAACTGGGAGAAGGCGCGAAAAATTCAAATCCGGAACTGTGGTTCGGCTGAAATTACGTCACATCCTTTTCATACAAAAAAGGCAAAATCGAATGAGGTCATAACACTGCTCGCTATTGCGTAATTAGAGATAACACAACAAAGGTGTTCACACAGTTATGTGCGCTCATTGTCGTGGTGAAATTCGAAATCTCACGGGCAAAAACTAGATTGTGATCTACGCGTCGGTAGTTATTGATATAAACGAGTTTGGGGGCAATTCGTTTGTTACACGATGGTCTCCCGTCGATTTTATTGAGGAGGCATCACGTATCGACGTGTTCGCTTGTTTGATTTAGGAAACGCTGTCCCAGCGGTGCCTTGGGAAGCTTTCTGAGAACATTACTAGTGGAAGTTCTGGTCTAGATGAAGACTGATATTCTGCTATTGCACACTGGGAAAACGCATTTTTTTTTCATTCGACCATATTGTTAAACTATTGCTGCCATCTTTGGGGAGGAGCACCTAAGTACCAGCTTGAACCTTTTGACTCGGTCCAAAAATGTAATCTTACAAGCGGTATTGATCCCTTAAGTCTAAGGAGATTCATTGCCTCTCCATGTGTGTTCTACCGCACATCGGCGTGTACAATGGAGTTTATTCTATGGAATTGTTTGACATGATGCCAACAGCTACTTTTTATCATTGCTCCACTCGCCACCAACAGGAACCACGAATTGGGAACCCAAATAGTCGCGTGCCCCACTTCCTAAGGCTGTAGAATGAGCTCCGTGCAGAGGTCTTCCCAGAGGACTATAGTATGGAGTTCTATAAAAAAGGAGTAAAGAGGTTTCTAAAGGGTCGGCAACGCGTGAATAATGTGTTGTAAACGTCCATAGACCGCGGTAACTGCTTACCATAAAAGGGCCGCACCCTTGTTTGCCAACTTAGTTGTATGTATAAAAAAACAAAGGTCAATGGTAAATCAGTATAAGTAAAGGTAATTCCCGCATCTCATACATTGACCTGACTCCGTGGTAAGTCGATTAAATCACTTGTGCTACGAATGCCAGACAACAGAGGAATCACAAATATACTACTTAAATACATATATTTAACACCCATATACAGAAGAAATACAAATATCATCATATAAACATTTGCTCTGGGGGGGAATCGAACCCACGACCCCTGGTGCATAAGATAGGATCACTACCATCTGCGCCATCGGGACTGTAAAGGTAAATGGACAAATGATATAAACAAAGGTCGTCTGCATTGGTACCTCACTTTTACCTATTTCTACCGCCAAATAGCTGTGCTCGCGTTGCTGTTTTCCGGTTTGAAGGGTATGGGTAGGGAAGGAGTACAAACCTGGTAAGACAATTACATTTTTTTGTTTTGGATTATGTCTAGAAACCGAGAGGTACCGGCAGAGTAGAATAGTACCCCCCTACTGTAGCAGGTATCGTAGAGGCGACTAAGATACCAGAACAGATGGCGGTATATCCATCCGGTACAGTTTAACTCAAATGCACAAGACAGTGATAGGCAGCCGCATCCCCGTCGCAAAATCTGCGCTCTGCGATTGCCAACACGCTTGCCCAGCGCGGCAATTATGGGCACAATTCCCCCTTTGATATGATGATGATGATGTCTAGAAGCAAGCATACAGTCCACGAAATAGTAAGCGACATCACAGCATATAAACGCTGTTAATATCACAAGGATATCACTAACGCATTGCCAACCTTGTGTCTTGAAGATATTATATTACATTACCCAGTAATATCACTGCACCTCTCATCCTGAGAGTGAGAGGGAGGTACCAATGTAGATGACCTTGGAATGAGGTCTTGCAGAAGAGCCTATAAGAGAGATTAGATTAGACACCATAGTGTGCGTCAACGAAACGATACAATATTCGTAATTCGTGTTTTAATCAAACCAGTATTAATATGTATTGAGAACGAGTTTAAACATAGGCCATTTCTTGTGTAACCAATATACAGCCAATTTATAATCTGTGTGTACTGACCATAGACCAAATAATGAATAGACAAAGTTTGAACAAGTCATCACATACGTTGGAGGTTGTGTCGATTTTAGTAACTCTCACATTTCAGGTCGGCTAAACAGACCTGGATGAAATTTGGTACAGAGATTTTAGTCACAAATTTGTTTTTTTTCCGAAGAAAATATTATTTTTTCATAGTGAAAGCATAGGCGTCAATCGACTGAACAGACCTGGGTGAAATTTGGTACAGAGAGATTATATCTGGCATTGTTTTTTTTATTGCAGGAAATATTATCTTTGCATAGTGATATCACAGGAGTCAGAGTACATATAGTATATATACACATATATTCATATCATGTTAATATATTAATTTATTTTTATCTCAGCAAAACAGAGGTCCCGAGGGATGCGATTTAATACTTTAAAAATACACGCGGGCGAATTCCACGAATTCGCCCGTTTGCAGTTAATATTTTAAAATATTTGTGGTAAAAAAATGTAATTCAAACATTTAAAAAACAAATTGACTGAATATGATGAGTGTATTTATTATACATTCAAATTGCAAAAAAGTACATTCCTGTATTAATTGGTTTGAAGGTTTTAATAATACCTATTAATTATTTAATTACACATTTGTATAGTTAACGAACCAAATTTACCGACATAGCTCAGTGGATTTGCAAGTTAAAGAGGCAGTGGGTGGGGCACATAGCCGAAGGCCGATGGCGTCGTAAGGTTCTAGAACGGAAACCAGGCACCAGTAGGCAGCGTATGACGTCCTCTAATGGGATGGACAGACGTTCTGACTAGAACCGCAGTATCACGCTGCACGCAAGCCTCATACAACCGGTCCTACTAGAAATCACTTAGGAAGATCTATGTTCAGCAGTGGACGGCTTACAACTGATACGATAATAATGACCGTATAAAAAATAATCAATTAATTCAAAAAGGATAACCTGCTGCATATTCCTTTTATATCCACTATTAAAACAAAGGTAAAAAATATTTATGAATAAATTCCCACATCTCATACATTGACTCAAAGATAATTCGCTTAAAGCGTGTGTTGCGGACATCAGACAACAGAGGAATCGCAATATTTAACACCCAGACACAGAACAAACATAAATATCAAGATATAAATATTTATTATCGGGGATCAAAGTTATGACCACGACCTAACCACCACGTTAAATAAATAAGGAATATATTAATAATCAAAGATTAAATGTACAAAATTTATTTCTTCTTATCATTTGTTCCGTTTTGCGACTGAGTCTAACTTTTTTTTATCTATACCGTTGCCGTTGACATAGAACCTATATCCGGTATCAAATTATACATGTCGGATGGGAAAATATTGCCATACTTTTAAAGGAAATTATGTCATAGCAATAGATTTATGTCATATCCTCTAATAGGTAACGAGGAATGAAAAATTCAATTCATACGGTTCAATATCACTTTGGCTTTCTCAACTTTCTGCTCGTAACTTCGCTCGCGTGTACTCGACTTGAAATTGTATCTACGAGTATTTCTATTATGGACATCAAACAACAGGGGAATTACAAATATAATTCTTAAATATGTAATTTCAACACTCAGACATATAACCAAAGCAAATGATCAGAAATGTAGTATTTATATATTTTGATGAGTATATTATGCATCAAAGGTCGTTGGTTCGGTTCCCACTCAGCGCAAACATATATGTGATGGTCATTTGTTTTAGTTCTGTGTCTTAGTGTTAAAATATATATATTTAAATATTATATTTTAACACTAAGCGCTACAAGGCCCTTTCTGCCTTTGTAAAATAATAGTAAAGCATTTAAGATGATCATATACTCAATATAGAACTTAATTGATAAGCAAGAACGAATCCCTCGGGTACCATACACAAAAAACACGGGCCAAGCCTATATACTATTTTAAATATATAACTTGTAATATTATATAAATATTTAGTAATTATTAGCGACCCGCCCCGGCTTTGCACGGGCGAAAGAAGATAAAAAGAAGAACATAAAAAATGGTTATAGTGGTTTATCCCTAAAAGATAGACATACCATTGCAGACTTTTGTAGATCTTCCTAAAGTGTACAATACTGTAGTACATTATTTTGATCAATAACTTTGGGTTCAGCCAGCTTTAGCAATGTTATTGCCAAACATGAAAACATGTGTTCATTTACGATATCACATTAGAAAACTCTAAAATTATCAATGCTTCTCATGTATCATACATAAACCTTTTTCTTGAATCATTCTTATCTCTTAAGAAAACCGCAACAAAATCTGTTGATTTGTTTCAAAGATCTAAGCATATATAGGAAGAGAGAGACAGACATCGGAAATTGACATTTATTTATTCTTTTTTATATTTTTTATTTTATTATATATTTTAGTATTATTAATATATATTTTCTTATTATTTTCCATATTATCGCATTAGTAAAAGCAGTAATGATAGTTTAGGTGTAAATTACAAACAAATAAAAATAATTGTAACAGTGTTATCACTATGCCAAATAACAGTTAACATTATGCCAAATTCAGCTAGACACATTTTCATCGCAGCCGCTGTAGAAAGTCCACAGCTGGACATCGACCTCCCCAAGAATGGGGGAAGTGCCAGCAATTACCGCTCTGGGCAAGCGTGGTGCCAATCGCAGCGTAGCTTCGCCCTGTTACTTTTGAGTCACGCTGTTCCGAGTGGAAATACCGCCATCTGTTGATTCCGGTACCTGAATCGACTTAAGACGTCTGGGAATCACATTATGTTATCGATCCGATTATTATTGTTTTAAGACATTTTGGTTTATAAATATAGGCAAGTTTAATAGACGGGCCCGAAGGCGCAGATGGTAGTGATCCAATCTTATGCGCCAGGGGTCGTGCGTTCGATACATGTTTGTCCTGTGTCTGGATGTTAAATATATGTGATTAAGTAGTATACTTGTGATTCCTCTGTTGTCTGATGTCTGTAACACAAGTGCTTTAAGCGACTTGGACATGGAGTCAGGTCAATGTATAAGATGTTGTAGAATATATTTATTTTAATTAATCGCGGATCATCAATATTTGTTCTGGAAACTGCGGTTCGCTTTTAATTAATTTCAGGCTGTATCTAACTATATGTAGTATATAGATATTTATTAATTATTATTTGATTAAATTGTATTTAGTTCATCGTCACATTCAACAATTACTATAATTTGTGTATCAGGTCATGATTGCAAGTAATTCTATCACTAATTTACAAAAATTGTAAAAAAGTAATATTGTCGTATTTGTAAAATTATAATTTGAACAATAAGTTTATTGCACAATCTCTATTTAAAAGTTAAAGTACAGTACAAGTAGTAGTAAAAGTACCTATAAATTCAGAGAAGGCTTACGTATAGAATTAGTTAATACACATGTCACAAATATACAGCCAAAATTAAATTGTCTATGAAACGCAGTTTTGCAAACATTGTTGTTAAATTTTTGACTTCACTTTCAAGTTAATATTTAAATATAATATAGCTAAGAAACTTTCTGTTGACCTGTAATAAAAAAAAACAATCGAACCGATTTTTACAAACCAACGCCTCAAGGTTCATTAATAAATATACGACAAACATTTCCACGTTGTTTAAACACCATGACAGACATATCTTCAAGCTACAATTTGACCACAAAGGCTACTCCGCAATGTAATACAAGCAATACTATGTTGTTGCTTGCGAACGCACCCAACCACCACTTAAGCGAAGTAAGAGCTTTATATTAAATTCAACGTACGCTAACTGGCCAGTACGTTTTGAAAAATTAGCGCGCGCACTGCGTTTACTTTTTTTTTTAACATTTATTTTTTAACGCGAGAGAAAAAAGTTTTGTCACCGCGAATGGAAACTTTTTAGTTAAAAGAAAAAAATAATTTGTGCCTGTGGTAGTTAATTTATAGGACTTAAAGTTTTAATTTGTTGCATAGTTTTTAAAATAGTTTGGATGAAAATTAAAGGTAAGTTTATTGCTAAATTTTATTATAACAATTATGTTACCATTTCATATAATATTTACACGAATAACTTGATTATTCATGGACTATAAAAATTTGTTCTGACAACTGCAGTTCGCCTTGAATTATTTTGTAAGCTGTATCTAACAATTTTTTCAATAGAAAATATCATGCTTCATAAATAGATTTGTTTCAAACATTGTTTCTAAGTCTACCTCAGCAAATAACTTGCGGTAAGGTCAGGCCTGGATATATAAAATGTAAACCAGTACACCTACAGAATTTATTTGCATTGTCGAGACAACACAAATACTAGATGTTATGTGTTCTATATATTATTTATTTTAGTATTAAGTAAATGAACATATAGGAATAGTCTTAGAGTACCATACCTTTTTTCTGTAACCAAAAATACGAAGAATGTCATATTTAGTTATATTGAATAAATTGCCTAAAAAAAAGGTTTCACTCATACAACTTTAAAATTAGCGATACTTCCATACAACTATTTACCCCTACTTTCGACCCCTTACAACCCTTATTTCGAATTAAAAAGTAAACAATGTCGTTTCTCTGGATCCCGACTATCTGTGTAGCATATTTCGTTTAAATCGGTTCATTAGTTTAGGAGTGATTGCGTAACAGATAGATTTTATAATATTAGTAAGAATTAAATAATCATATTGATGGTTTCGTCTTGAGATATCTTTATTAGATTTTTCCAGGGTACAAATACAGTACAAATACATTTTTTTTCTAAGTGGCATCTCTCAGTAATGTTTTTGTATCTTAGAGCCCTATAAACAATTAATCATATTAAGGATTTATTAATACTTTTGGCCTGTGACTTTGTTCAATTTATTATGCACCTCGCTAGAACTTACCCGAAAGCAAAAGGAGCCTATAATCTGCACTAGGATGCAACCTATTCACATGCTAAATTTCATCAAAATCGGTTCACTGGTTAGACCGTGAAAATGTAACAAACAAACAGACAGATTGCGGATTTACATATTTAATTTTTACTTGAGGACAACCTCATATAAAGATCGTCTGCATTTGTACCTCACTTGCACCTATTTTTACCGGCAAATAGCAGTGTTCGCATTGTTGTGTTCCGGTTTGAAAAGACAGTGAAATTACTGGGTAATGTGATATAATATCTTCATGTCACAAGTTTGGCGCTGCGCTAGTGTTAACCTTGTGATATTACGAGCTTCACAAGTTTTAAACTACGTAAAATTATATACTTAATATGTCATCCCTGAGCCACTCTGAATATTCTTGAAAAAAGTTTATGTCGCTCTCTGGCAGTTATACTATGCAAAAATGGACCTGTTTCCTCAAATATCTTCAATATTAGAGATGAAAAGAATGTTATTATTCCAGACCAGCAATAACATCAAGTTTTATCCCGATCTGTTCAGGTATTCCGACCTGGAAGAGAAATAAATAACCATACAAACCAAACGTTCGCTTGTATAATAATTGTAGTATTTCGAGATATCATTTCATTCCATGTGTGTATTATATCCCAAGTTTTCCTGAAAAACTAATTTGTATACTGTTGTATTAGATGATGTTAACAAAAAAAATATTATAAAACCTCATGAATTGAGGTTATAGTGAGGTTATAGTTTAAAAAATGGGTCTACATCCGTCTTATATGACCAGGCCAACAAACAAGCATACAGCCCGCGTGACAGTAAGTCACCGCAGACGCTCGTACCATCACAATGATATCACTAGAGCGCCGCTAACATTGTGATTTAAAGATATTATGTCACATCACCCAGTAATTTCACTGCCTCTCCCACCCTTCAAACCGGAACACAGCAATGCGAACACTATGGTGGTAGAAATCGGTTTGAGTGAGGTACTAATGCGTTCTACCTCTAATAAATCAGTAATTTATCACCACGTTCCCGTTTCCGTCAGTTTCATAAATAATGAATGTAGCCTAAGTTTATCTATATAACATCAAATACCTGCTAACTAAGCCGCAGTTCAGCCTTTTTAGAGTTCGCCTCAAACAGACAGAAAAATAAATAAAGAGCTTATATCTTCATAGCTCTTATGTACGTTTAATATGCTATTAAAAAAATATTTTAATACGATAAACAGCTATTTCAATTTTACTTATATACTTATATCGAATTTAAGTTAAAAGCTGTCCTGTTTTTCCCTGGGTTCGTAATATTAGATTTTGATTGATTCTTTCATGCATAGACAAAAATCATTACAAAAAAGTCTTCTTGTCTATAGAAACTCATATTTACTAACAATTGTGTTGATCACTATATTGAAAATTAATTATACATTACTCGTTATAAAACTAGTCTTTTATCTGATTTAAAAAGCGATCAACTTTTTTACTTTTTATAAAGACCTTTTTTGTAGCAGCAAACGTTCTTAAAATTGTCATCGAATTTAAAGAATAAAAGAACATATTTCGGAGAAAGTAGTTTTATTACTTAATGTTGTTGTTTATGAGACCGAATTAAATATATTTTAAAAACACATAGATAAATTTGCATGCAATGCAATGCCTTGAAGAGTTATTCAAATGATAGTGAAAGCTTAATAAATATAATTGGCTAGTTTAACTTGAAATGAGCGGAAAAACAGACAGTAACACTAACGTTTATTTAAATAATTTCTCATATGTAAAATAGTTCCTTGAGTTGGTCGTTTCCTAGACGCTGCAGTCTATCTAGACTTTTAATGAAGATAGCATAACTTACAGGCATTGTATATACTATAATTATATAATATTTAAAATCAAATATAATGAAGACTTTGCCGTGAGGTCGAATATAGTACTTCCCTGTACCAGGTGTTGTAAGAGCCGACTGAGGTACTGGAACCGACAGATGGCGGCTCTGATACAACATGGCGGGAATAGGCAACATCAATCCTATCGCGATGGTACGCACTGCGATTGCCGCGCCTGCCCAGCGCCGCGTTTATGGCGACAATATCCTTTTTTCTTGGGATAGTCTATATATTCCAGTGTTGATGATGATGAAATTCAATATGAACATTTTCTACCGAATTTATTTATCATTGCAGGGCTCTGCGGTTCTATCTACTTATTTCCCATTACCATCGGAATACAAGAATATAATATAGATTTAATTCTTCATCATCATCATACCAGCCATTGGATGTCCACTGCTGGACTTAAGCTTCTCCAAGAAATGAGGTTTTTTGACCATAATTGCCGCACTGAGCAAGCATGTTGGCAATCGCAGAGAACAGCTATCGCGACGGGAATGCTGCTACTCATCCCCACCCTGTACATTTGAGCTGCACTGTTTCGGATGGATATACCGCCATCTGTCGGTTCTGGTACCTTATATGGTACCTAATATGGGCAAAAATCCTTCTTTATTTGAGAGGCCTGTGTCCAGCTGCGGACTTTCAATGGCTGTAATGATGATGATGATAATGATGAAATCCCAAAAAAAATCAAATCTATAATCTAAACGCAACATTGATGAAACTACCATCATTACAAGTCAAATCACCTTTACGCAACCACTAACAAAACTTTCTTCTTATAACTTTACTAAACTGTTCCAAAACACTTAGCATTCAAGTCTCAAATCTTATTTTATTGTGTAACAGTTACTATCTTGTAAGTCTGTCTTTTATTGTGTTCTAGAGGGAGGGGTTTGTCAACTGAGATGGTGAAAACAAGAAATAACAGTTGCAATCACTATTAATAACGAAAAAATAAAATTAAGTAACATTGTTATTGGTACAGCTATTTCGGTAGATGTATCATAAACTGAAGAAAGAATCGGTTCGAATCGTTAATGTTCTAATTTGATGGGCCTGGTGATCTAGATAAATGATCTAGACTATCATTAAAATCAACATGAGGTAAGCCTCTTACAGAGGTCGTCTGCATTGGTACCTCACGCTCACCTATTTCTACCGCCAAATAGCAGTGTTCGCATTGCTGTGTTTTAACATAAGGGTGAGAGAGGAAGCGAAATTATCGGGTAATGTGACATAATATCTTCAAGTCACAAGGTTGGCAAGCTAGTGATATTACGAGCGTCTATAGACGATCGCTTACTATCAAGCGGACTGTAAGCTTGGTTTTTGACTTGGTGTAATATATATAAATTACTTTTACTAAATAAATGACAAGTTGTTTTAATTAGAATTATGCTGCTTTGAGGTACCGGCAAAGTAGAATAGTACCTACCCCTGTACCAGATACCGTAAGAAGTGACTAAGTAACAGAACTGACAGATGGCGGTATATCCATACAAAAAAGTCAGCTCCAATGTACAGGACGGAGATGGGCAGCAGCTTCCCCGTCGCGAGAGCTGCGCTCTGCGATTGCCAATACGCTTGCCCAACGGCAATTATGGGCAACATATCCCCTTTCTTGGGTGGGCCTATGTCCAAGTGGACTTTTAATGGATGTTGCTTTGGCAATATACCGATTGTTGGCAGGTTTCAAATAAAATGTATTTAAAACCGTGTATTTATTGTAATAACAAATAACCAATTGTGTTTCTTTCGTTATTTACATAAAAGAAACCATTTTTAATAGGTATACTTCCATTTATTATAGTTTATCCCTAAGAGGTGGACATAAACCACTGTGGACATTTTTGTAAACCTTTTTATGGTGCACAATACTGTTGTAGAATTTTTTTATCTATCTCGTCGGGTTCAGTCAACGTTTGCAATGTTTTGTAGAAAAATTTTCTTTTTTCAATGAAAATGAAACTTCTAAAATAATTTGTTTTCTTATATTTATAGTGCATGTTTTGTATATAACAATCTTCCTCTTAAATCACTCTATTTCTATATATTAAAAAACGCATCAATATCAGTTGCGTTATTTTAAAAATAGATGCATACATAAGGACAGACAGCAGACAGCGACTTTGTTTTTTAGTATGTAGTGCTTTATTTGATACATTTCTATTAATTATCATCAGGTGTGTATCAGGTAGTTATAAAACATAGACTGCTGAATATAGATCTCAGACACTCGAGGCGGCAATTGCCGAGCATAACTTTGCGACAGGAATGCTTGCATTACCACCCTGATACATTTGAGATATATAGTTTCCAGCTATATGTCTGATTAAGTGCCTCAGTTGCCTCAGTACGGGAGTTATTATTTCACTCAGCTAGTACAAGATCGATAATAATGTGAAGGGCTGTTATATATTTTAAATAATAAATTCACACAAGAACTCATACATTGACCTGACTGCGAGATAAATCGCCTAAAGCATTTGTTTTACTGACATCAGGGAACTAAGGAATCACCATTATAAATTTATTTGTTTATGATATTTATTGTTTATAGCCGTGAGATACCGGCAGAGTAGAATAGTACTCTTTGGACCAGGTGTCGTAAGAGGCGACTAAGGTACCAGAACCGACAGATGACGGTATATCCATGCAAAAAAGTCAGTTCAAATGTACAGGGCGTGGAATGGCAGCAGTTTCCTCATCGCGAAAGCTCCACTTTGCGATTGCCAACACGCTTGCCCAGCGCGGCAATTATGGGCAACATACCCCCTTTCTTGGGGAGGCCTTTGTCCAATAGTGGACTTTTAATGGCTGGTAAGATGATGATAATGACATTCGTTTTGTTCTGTGTCTGTATATTAGTGATTTCTCTGTTGTCTATTGTTTGTAACACAGCTTTATGCGACTTACCTTGGTGTCAGGTCAATGTATGAGATCTTGTGTGAGAATATTTATATTTAATAACATGTTAGTATCCAATAGTAACAGATTGTATCTAATACAATTAAAATATAAAATTACCCAATTAATTTTATAAATGGGAATCAAGTACATACTTGTACGTGCCTAATTCAAAATTAAAGCCAAGGCTAATTCAATTTAACACGGAGTCAGTGTTTAATATAGATATTATTGTGTTCATTAATTAGGACCTTGCTAATTATATCTTTAGTCTAGGTCTGAATCACCTGATAACTGCCATACAATAGGAAAACGAAAAAAAAATTATGATAGGAAGTGTTTAATTTTTTAACGTTCTGTTCTTTGGATCTACGTTCATTCAAATAGATTGTCACCATTCCTGCCTTGCGTGGTAATAATTGGGTGAATCCTCAAAATTATTCACACCAATCTGACCAGACTCCCAGTCCCCGGCATCTTCAAAGTTCCTAGCTAGCGGCTATGGTGACGACGGATCGCGCTGGACGCAGGCCGCATGCAATCTGTCGGATGCGGTACGTCAATCGCCTCTTACGACACCTGGTCAAGGGGGTAAAACTTTTCTAATGTACCTCTACATACATTGTTCATTACTTTACGTATTTTTAATTTTTTTTAATTAGAGGCTCTAAATATCCTTTATTTCTTTTTTTGCAAACTATTGTAAATTTGTAATTGCATCAGTCCTTATGCTTAGTACTTCTGTCCCGGCTTTTCTTTAATACCTCTTCTACCAGGTTGAGGTACCTTTGCTTAAGGTGTCCTATACCAACTTTTCCATTTATCTCCGCTGCCCAAATAATCTTAATTTATCTTTCTCTATTGTTGTCACATCATCTTTCACGCCACATCGCTTTCTTGTCACAGTAACTTACTTTAATTATTTATCTTAATTCTTTACTAAAGTGCAATATTACCATTATTATTATTTAACAGATACATAATGAACTCAAATATTCGTCGTATAAATGTTTGTCTTGCGTGGGGGTCGAACCCTAGGTGAACCATTTGCATGATGTAGACCTCATTCAAAAGGTCGGCATTGGTACCTCACCTTCACCTATTTCTACCGCCATATAACAGTGTTTGCATTGATGTGTTCCAGTACAAAGGATAAGAGATGCAGTGACATTACTGGGTACTGTGACATAATATTTAAAGTCGCAATGTTGGCTAGAAATATTACGAGCGTGCATAGGCTGTGATGTCGCTTACTATTACGCGGACTGTATGTTTGTTTGTCAACCTTTGTTCTTTATAAAAAAAACCCTTAGTGCACAAGATAGAAGCACAACCGACTGCGCCATCGTGTCATTGAAATTACCGGACCACTCCATGATGCGCAGGCGCGGATTACCGGTCGTGAACAATGAAACGAATTAAGATCTAATTGAAAAATCGCACGTTTTTGTAATTGGAAACGTTTATAAGGTACGCCGCGTTCTGGATGTTGCGAAATTTCAGTAATGGGCGTGCGCGCGCGCAGCCAAGGCATACAACTTTCAACTGAACAGCCGATCCGCGAACATCCTTGCGCCTACCGCGAAACATTAAAAAGCTAGTACAGACACACGCTCGTCTCTCCAGTCGCGTGGGAAAATAATTTAACTTCCAACTTCTTATTTGCGTTTGAATCTGTAAAAACAAAACAATAACTAAAATATTATACATTACAGCATCCGGTTTCAGCCTCGTAATTACAGTTCCCGTGTAAATAATTTTCATTATATCAGCTATTGAAAGTATACTGCTGATCATAGGCCTCCCCAAGAAAGACGGAATTTCGCCCATAATTGCCGCGCTGGGCTAGCGTATCGGCAATCGCAGAGCGTAGCTTTCGCGATAGGGGTGCTGCTGCCCATCCCCGCCCTGTGCATTCAAGTTACACTGATGATACCTACAGACGGAGGTCCTATTCTACTCTGCCTGTACAAAAAATAATAAAAACTAAGGTGGTGAAATTCCAGTTAGACTCAGTCCCGATGTTTAGCATTAAAATTAAAATCCATTTAGTATTCTTATCGTATAAGAGTAATCAACTTAAATCTAAACATTTTTTCAAACTTTCGCGTATATGAGCTTCAACACAAGGCTGTTCAATAATGAAGTGAGACTTAAAAAAGGGGGGGGGGGGGGGGAGAGGTCGCGAAAAAGTCACAAACGGAAGGAGGGGGAAAGGGGAGGCAAGGGGATTTTATTCCGTCCGCGTGATAGTAAGCGTAACCGCAGCCTATAGACGCTCGTATAAGGATATTACTAGCGTGTTGCCAAATTTGTGACCTTAATATATTATATCACATTACCCAGTAATTCCACTGCCGTCCTTCAACCCCGACAAATAGGTGGGAGTGAGGTACCAACGCAGACGACCTTACCAACCAGTCTATACTAACAATATCCAGAACTATTAATGACCTTTTATGTATAGGTACTAGAAACTTTGTCACGCGTCGAAACTAAATTCTTTCATTGATTTCTTGACAACATTTTGACAAAAGTTTCAAATAGAAATAATAAAATACGATAGAGGCTAACAACATTTTCTCAGTGATACTTCAATACCGCGTCTGTAGCTTTAGTAAATAATGTCCTTATTCTATCTTTTCTAATTGCATTTTCAACTTAATATACAACTGCTACTTATTCGGTATTGCACTATCATCGACAACTAATCGAATTTTAAAATTGAATTTAAATTAAGAACATTTAAAATTAAGTTCGTTAGTGTAGGATTCATTATCAATAAAGTGATTCGGCAATTTATATCTTTACTGTTAAATATTAGAGTCTAGAATAGACAGATTAATGAAGTAGCATTCAGTATTCTAAATTAGGACCATATATAGCTTTTATGCTACTATAATCCGTGCGTAAGCACTAAAACTCATACGGGCTAATAAATATTCTTGTAATTTTTCCCAGGCGGTATATGACCTTTAACACTCTTTTTCTATTGCATACATACAGGTAATCAAGCTACTTACATAATAAAATAAACCTTTTCAAGCAATCTTTATTTATATCGTTCGTATAATATATATATTTATTATACGAACTTAAATTACACTTAAGATATAAGTATAGATATAGGAGGAGAATACCTCATACAAAGGTCGTCTGCATTGGTGTCTTACTCTCATCTGTTTGTACCCCCAAATAGCAGTGTTTACATTGCTGTTTTCAAAACTCAAATGTACCGGCTAAAATCATAAGTTTGAATTTGGAATTATTAACCAAAAAACGCTAAACTCATATGTAAGGACCTAGTATTATCTAGTCAGTAAACAAGCAAACGGTCCGCGATATAGTAAGCGTCACTGCAGCATACACGCTCGAATCTTCATAAAGACATAGTAACAACAACGTGAGGTAGACATAATACAAAAGTCGTCTACATTGGTACCTCACTCCTACCTATTTTTACGGACAAATAGTATAGTTCACATTGCTGTGTTCCGGTTAGAAGTGTGAGAGGCAGTGAAATTATTAGGTAGGTACTTAATATCTACAAGTCAATGCTCAATAATGTTGGCAACGCGCTAGTAATATCCTTATGATAATGCGAGCGTCTATAGGCTGCGATGGCGCTTACTGTCTCATCTATACTAACCTGAAGAGTTTGTTAAACTCGCTAATCATAGGCACCGCTGGTCTGACCACTCGACGATTTTCATTACATTTGGCGCGAGGATAGTTTAAATGCTAAAAAAATTTAGGGTACTATTGATCCAGAAAGGCTTCTTAAGGTGCGAAATTATGGAATTTTCACGTCTCACACGTAAACATAGATTTACATAACTTTCTTCCAATTGTCTACACTTCCTACTCATACCTACGAACCATGAATACACAATTACTTTACAACAACAACAAACCAAGACGAACACGTTTCAACTTTATTATACAATTACAAATTGTTCAACAAATGTTTTGTTTTTATTAATTAAACCATATCCATAAAAGGCAACATTTCGTATTGACATTACCAATCGTGGCATTTACAATGTTTCGTAAAATCAACAGAAACACATGTGACCCCAAAATTAAACAATATTGAACATGCCGCGATTAAAATTACTAATTTCAAGTGAAAATTTATTATCTGTGCCCTGACACCGGAAGATTGGTATCGCGCCAAATTTGTTCTGTTACATCATTGTTGCGTAAGTTCGTGTCATCTCGCACGCGGTTTATGAACGAAAGAGAAATTATTCGGTACATTAGTAATATGCGTCTATGTTATCAGTAAATGTCAGAGTTATTTTTTTTTTGACGAATGAAACATGTAGTAATTGTTACAATGTAATATAGATTAAGTGCTAAAGAAAAATAATACAGAACAATCTAATATAGACATTTTTTTCTAACTACTAATCATAGAAATTCCCGACCAAATATTTTAAAGTTTTATCTTTATAATGGTTAATTAGATGACATTTCAATTCTAAACTCTAGATAACCTAAATAAGAGGTGTTTTATTTTGAGGTTTTTAGGAAAGGATTTTTAGAGGAACTAGAGATCGGTCGCCATTGACTATAACGTTCTGGCCGGCATTGTTTTTAAAGAAGTACAGACCAATTATTACCACCAGCCTATAAAACACACCACACAGTCATTTTTTCTGGGTGTAACGGTGTCTCAATATACACTCTAGGATTGAATTATCATCACTCCAAATGCGGCAGTTCTGTTCATTGAAGTATACATACAACCAAAAGTTAGCATTATTCCTAAACAAAATTCGCTTATGAAAATCGGGATTAACGGGAATTTTATTTTGGATTCATTCACCGAATCTACGTCTTGCTAGGTGATAGACTTCAATTTGATACCGCACAACAATAAACAATGTCACAATATTCTTACATACATACATCACGCCTGTGTCCCATCGAAGTAGGCAAAGACTATGGATCTCTACTTGTTTCGATCTTAGTATACCTCTTTCGCTTCCTTTTGCATATGCATGCCAAACAATATTCTTTATGAATTTTTCTGTTCATTATTCCACATCGAACGTAATCGTTAATGATTTGACGTTGTCAACAAATACGTAAAATCCGTAATAATAAGTACACAAGTAAATGATTAACTGAATCTCGTGTGCATATAAAACCTTAACCCATCGCGTTTAAAACCAAAGACTCAAGACTTGAGAAAAAGACCATACCTAATATTTTAAAAGGCAATGACATTACAACTCATTCTGCCTCAGTCGGCATAATACGGAAGAGTTTTTATGTAACACAGTGACAATGATCTTGTACCTACAATGTAACTCAACACTCAGCTATAACATAATAGAAGTTAACTATCATTTCCTTGTTGCACGCTTGTAGATAACTCTGTTAATAATCGTGAGATTCACATCTTATAATATCGGATGAAATATTTCCCAGAATTAAAACCGTAGGTTACCCGTAAAATAAGGAAAAATAAAACGACGGGCCCGATGGCGTAGATCCTATCTTGTGCCCCAAAAGTTGTGGGTTCGATCACCACACAGAGCAAATATTTAAATGATGATATTTGTCTTGAGACTGGGTGTTAAAAATATATATTAAGGTTTTATATTTTATATATATTCCTCTGTTGTCTGATGTCGGTGACACAAGTGCTTTAAGCGATGTACCATGGAATCAGGTCAATGTATGTGATGTTGTCTGAAACCATACAAATATTATAATTCAAAGGTTTTTTGTTGTATTTGTAATTTAGAAGTGCATGTGAGAGGGTGACTGAGGGAAAATTCCATCTATTAACCAACAACTAGACAAAATTAATATTTATAACAGATTTAACATTATGTGTATCCTGCATTCAATGCTACATAGGTTAATTAATACGATCTAGATTAAGTCTACAAGTACTAGATCCAATATAATCTAGAATTCAATCAAACCTTAAGCCTTTATAAGCGACATTTCAACAGATCGTGACGAACATTCTCTTAGAATGGTATTGCTTATTGTCTTTATTTGTCCTGAGAATTTATGTCATAAGTATTATACTAGTTTCTTGTTACACCCGTTCCTGACTATTTGTTATTTTGTCAAATTCGCAATCGAATCTGAGACTGGGTGAAAAAAATGTACTATTGTTCGATGTGTTGGCATCAAACGATTGAGGATGTTAAGTGCAAGCATTGACTCCATTTTCAGGATTTCACCTCGTGGTTGGAATCGTCGTCATCGTCATATCAGCTATTGGAAGTCCACTGCTGGATATAGGCGTCCCCTAAAAATGGGAGAATTTTGTCCATAATGGCCGCGCCGGGCGAGCGTGTTGACTATCGCAGAGCGCAGCTTTCGCGGCGGGGATGCTGCTGCCCATCACCGCCTTGTGCATTTGAGCTTCACTGTATCCCATGGATATACAGCCATCTGTCGGTTTCGGTATCTTAGTCGCCTCTTACGACACCTGCTATAGAGGGAAGTACTATTCTACTCTCACGGCTCCTGTTAGGATCCTTTGGCTCTAAATACTTGAATGTCATAGTTACAGAAAGAGATATTTTTAGTTAAACAATTCAATATAAATTCACACTGCATCAACATTGACGTGACTCCGAGATAAGTCGCTTAAAGCACTTGTGTTACGGACATCAGATGACAGACGAATTACAAATGTAATACTTAAATACATATTTAACACTCACACAGAATAAATACATTATTTTGTCATATAAATATTTGCCCAGGGATCGAACAGATCGAACCCACGACCCTTGGCATGAGATAGGATCGCTACGATCTGCGGCATCGTGCCTGTCAATATTTATAACAGCAATTGAACGATACTTCTCGATCGCTTACGGTCAGAGAATAATTCTCCGTATCAATGACGCACTTTCTTTCCTACCGTCGAAACCTTGACCATTTTTTCGTCAAATTTAATATTTTCCGCTATCCTCCTTTCACTGTTTGTTATCCGGGACTCATAAAAATCTATAAATGGTTCATTTATAACCGCAATGACAATTTTTTAATTCATTCAAATTATTACATCAGGTAAATATTATTAATTTATTACATTCAGACAACATCTCGTACTTGACTCCATAATATGTAGTTTATAACACTTGCTTTATAGATATAATAAATATATTTTTAACACGCATTCATCCATGATGATGATAGCCAAAAGCTTTCGGGTATTCAAACTACTGTGTGATGGGACCGATGACGTAGACGCTAGTGATCCTGTCTTATGCGTTAAATTTCGCGGGTACGATCCCTACCCAAAGCAAATATGAATATGATGAGTATTTGTATTTGTTCTGTGTCTGGGTGCTATTTATATGTATGATATCCGTAACACAAGTGCTTTAAGCTACTAATCTCAACGTCAGGTCAATTTATGAGATGTCGTAGAATGTATTTATTAATAATGTTCATCCTAGCAGCAATTTAAGCCTTATCTCAATCTTTCTAAGCTCTATTATTCATTGAATACAAAACAAATTATACTTTCCATATAAGACGTTATGGTGAATGCACTATGGGTAATCATACGTAACCTATTACAGACTTGTATCAAGAAAAGTGCAGTGGAAACATACGGGCGTAATTTAGGATATAGCTGCGTCGTTTATTTCTCAAGAACAATCATCTCTTAAGATCTCCGTCAACATATAAAAGATAGGCGTGATCCTAAGGTTTTGGTCACTTGATGGACTATGTCCAGCAGTGGACGTCCTACGGCTGATATGATGACCCTATAAACGGTTTCACTCACGTAATTCCCCTTCCCTGGGAATGACAATATGGGGATACAATATGTTACCTATGTCATTTGCTGATAATAATATCAATTTCTATTTATGAATGTGCTTTGAAATGAGTCCAGTAATTTTTCATTTGATTTATTACAAACGAACGAAATACAAATCCTATTTACATAGTTATATTTTAGATAGCAGTCTCTGATTTTTTTTGACACTTTCTATTATTAAATATATATTTAAGGCGATATAATTAGATATAACATCTAATTATATCGCCTTAAATACAATTTATTTATATGATGTATAGGCATTTAATATATTTTTTTCTTTCGATCTTATTGACACCCCTTTCTCACTTTCCATCCAAAGGTTGCCTGGAAGAAATAGCTTTTTGCGATAAAACTGCCCACAATATTTTTTTCTTTCATGTATTTTTATGTTTGATGTACAATAAAGTTTTTTTTCTCTTTTCTTACGTAGGCATATATCCATCTGTGGACGAGCAACGGCTGATATGATATAGTGTAAAAAAACGCCGCGCTCGCAGCCCAATTCCGCAACGTATGCATTCAAATACGCTTGTACTGCTTTGAAAGTGGCGTGCGAAAAATGATCAGTATTGAGGCTATTGTTATGTGCAACATTATTCGAACACTTTTACCGATCAAGCCTATGACCTTGCTTTGATATAATTCACACAAACACCGGTAGACGGCGCCACTTTCTTTGATGTCAAAAGATGATTAAAGTTTTCAGTATTGATTCACTTAATCACTAGCTGCAGAGTACCTGCAGAGCAAAATCCTCCCCCTGCACCAGGTTTCGGAGAGGCAACTGGAATAACGGAACCAAAAGATGGCGGTATATCCCGGAACAGCAGAATATCGGGATAGGCGGCACCATCCCGGTCGCAAAACTACGCTCCGGGGCTGCGATTAATTAAGGACAAATTCCCCTTTTCTTGGGGTGGCCTCTGTCCAACAGTGAACGTTCTACAGCTGTGATAATGATAATAATGATGATAAATTTTAAAAGATCATATCAAACGATCATCATAATATCACTAGCTGTGATATACCGGGTTACCGTGAGGTATCGGTATTGCCGTGAGTCACCGGCAGAGTAGTTAGTGTTGGACACCAGCATCGTAATCGCAGAGCGAAAATTTTGCCGCGGCTATGCTGCTGCCCATCCCCGCCCGTTCTGTCGGTTCTCAGTCGCCTCTTACAATACCTGGTACTGGGGGAGGCACTATTCCACTTTGCCGATACCTCACGGTACAGAATTAATGACATCACATTTTAGTTTAAACCACGTAAGTTTAAACCATAAAAATATTGTCCATTTCCGAACAAATTGCTTAAGAGTCACGGACGAACGGACATGCGACCGGTTCTTTTATATATGTACGGTTTACTATGTTGATCGTTATGTTAGTGAAAGTAAATATGGTCAATGAGCTTGCGCGTACACTCGCATACAAATAGCGTTTTTAAACATTTAGGGTTAATGACCATGGACCGCATTTGTTATTTCTAACTCTAATCTATACCATACTCTATTCTAACATTCTTTCTCTATTTGTAATAAATGTTATTAACATGAGGTAGACCTCATACAAAAGGTCGTCTGCATTGGTTTTTCACTCACGTATTTCTACCGCCAAATAGCAGTGTTCACATTACTGTGTTCCGGTTTGGAGGGTGAGAGAGGCAGGGATGTGGCATAATATCCTCAAGTCACAAGGATGGTCAAGTATTAATAATATCCTTGTGATATTACTAATGCAGCGTAGGGCGTCCACCCGCTAGATGGACAGACGATCTGACTAATACTGCATGATCGCACTGGACAGGCCGCATACAACCGGTCCTATTGGAGATTACTTGGGGTGGCCTATGTCCAGCAGTGGACGTCTTATGGCTGATGATAATGATGATGATGATAATATCGTCTATAGACTGCAGTGACGCTTATTATCACGCGGATCGTATGTTTTTTTGTAACTTTAAAACGCTCTTTTAATATTTTCGCGTTTACTACTTATAATAATAATACTTTTTTAACGTTAAAGGAATGCCGTGTTATACCTAACTCCTTTTAATATAGCATAACTAGCAGCTCCCCGTGGTTTCACCCGCATTTAGTTGTAGAACTTTTATACTTATTTTGTACCACCCTATTACACCTTTAGGGACGGAGTTTCAAAAAAAATGTTTTCACGTGTTTCATGATTTTCAATGAAGATAAAATGTTTCTTAGTGCCTTCTTACGTTATAAATTCCAAGTTACTAGCCCTTATAGTTAAGGCCCTGCAATGACATGTCTGTCAGTCAGTCAGTCAGCTTTTCATTATATATATATATATATATATATATAGATAAGAATGACAGATGTCAAAGTAGTTGCGTCGTACATTATCTGTATTAGCATTATAAAGTATTTAAGAATCATATGTAGACGAAAGTACTCTCAAATCAAGTTCGAGCGTGCGGTCAGCCCATAAAAAAAATACTTAATTCTTGTTTTTCCCATAAAACATCTTTATTTAGAAAAGTTGTATATGGCCGCAGTTTCTTTTTAATGTTATCTTACCACTCACCACGTATCTACGTCTACAGAAAAAGAAGTTCATTTGTAGCGTATAATGGTTTTAACATTTGCATCAAACAAACTAAGATTGAAAGAAAATATGCAGTTAACAGTTCTTATTATTTATTTATTTATTTAGTATGATTATTTATTTTCAGATTAGTGTCATATTAAATACATACTAATATTCATAATTAGATATAATCTTAACTAGACGGTAGCATGGTATATGTGTACAAGACATGTTTTATTGAATTTATTCTATTTTTTTATCCAATAAGACAAAAAAAATTATACGATGAATTATTTCTTAATCTACTCGAGTGGTATCTCTACCATACCTAACAATCACTACTATTTGCCAGAATATTAAAAAATCTCCCAACAAATATATTCTTAAACGGAAAATTGTAGTTTTATTCGTTTTTATTGTCATATCATATATAAGATTATATTATCCAATGTATAATTTGGACGACACAGTCAATCAAACACAATTGAGTTTCTCTGTGAGAAAAGATTTATTTCGTTAATTAAACATATTATAAACAATGAAACAAGTGTTAATAATAACCTTACATACCTGTAAGAAAAGAAACAACATTTAATGTTATTATTTACAATGACAGTTCCAAATCACAACTATTTTAGTGGTATTTTATTTAAACAAGTAATTTCTCAAATTATGACAATGTGGCGTTTTTAGGTTATAATTATTTTACCACAGATAAAATTGAATGACATTAGACGCACGACTGCGCGGGAAAATTTAAACTTAAGAAAAATATATTTTGCACATATATAAAAATATTATATATCCTATAACTGCCATGTTGAGCAGATGTAGCAATAATGGATGTTGAATTACATATAATAACCCAAAGACTTGTTTTTAAAATCACTGCCCAGTTAAAATATATGGTGATCAAAAATATACGAATATGAAATATTTCATCATCATCATCGGCCATTGGAAGTTCACCACCAGACCTTCTAGATAGACCTTCGCAAAAAACGAGGAATTTCGCCTTTAATTGCCGCGCTGGGCAAGCGTGTTGGCAATCGCAAAGCGCAGCTTTCTTGACCTGACTTGTTTAGGATGGACATACCGCCTTCTGTCAATTCTGGTACAGGTAGAGGTGCATCTCTGCCTGTACCTCACGGTCAGTGAAAAATATGGGCTACGCTATACGCCAAACACACCGACATCTGTCGATTCCGGTGCAGCCGCTTACGACACCTGGCGGAGATGGAGGTACTAATTCGACTCTACCGGTACCGCACGGCAAATTATTCACATAATGAGTCATTATGTTATCTCTTAAATGTTTGGTACCTAACCTTATAAGGTATAGTTGAAGTGTTAAATAATTTACATAACAACTTAATAGACAGGTTGCTTCCATTAAAACGATGTATATGATGAGAATTAAACCTCTTAAAATTATGGCTATAAAAAATATTTGCAAGTAGGGCAAAGCATAAGCGGTAGCGGGCAAAAGCGAATTTATTTTCTCAGTATATTTACTTGTATTATTAATGGACGTAATATAGGACGTCCACTGCTGGACATTGGTCGTGCACTGGGTATGTTTTGGAGGCTTTTCACCGCCATCTCTTGTCAAAATATGTAACAGGGCGGGGACGTGCAGTACTACATAATACTTTCAATTAAAAAGCACCATGCATACTCTCAATTCTGTTGCATTACTACATACGAGTATAAAACAAAGTCACTTTCCGCTGTCTGTCTCACTATGTATGCTTAGATCTTTAAAGCTAGGCAACGGATTCAAATGCGGTCTTTTTATATAGATAGAATAATTCTAGAGAAAGATCTATATGTATAATACATACGTAATATAGTAAAGAAACGGTGATTGTTTTAGAGTTTTCCAATGTGATGTCGTAAAGAAGATAGACAGACCATCTGACTAAAACCGCAGGATCGCGCTGAACACAGGCCGCAAACAACCGGTCCTATTGATGATTACTTGGGGAGGTCTATATCCAGCTGTAGATGTCTTATGGCTGATATGATGAAAAACAATCTTATCTTTTTGCAAACGCTGGTTGAAACCGACGAGATAGATCAAAATAATGTACTGTAAATATTAAAAATGTCTACAAGAAAGTCCGCGGTTTTATATATATATATAGCTATCTCTTAGGGACAGTGTTGGACAAGTTTTAATTGCAAGAACAATTAAAGATAAACAATTAATTAATTGGTAAATGTAACCACAACAACTAACAATTAATCAATTGTAATTGTGAAAAAATATAATTAACAATTATTTAATTGTTAACTGTATTAGTAACAATTAACAATTATTGAATCGTTAACTGTATTAGAAACAATTAACAATTAATTAATTGTTAATTATTTTGTTAAATAAATATGTAGGTATTTAAATAAATATGTTGGCAAGAAGTACCATTAATTACAAAACCTTTAATTGAACATGATTAGACAGACAAAAACAATTAAAATTTCTTGTAATAATTTAAATTACACTTCAGTACCACTCTCTTCTCAAACATGCTGTCTGACAGTTTGTGACTCCTTGGCAGATTTGTGATTGTCAGAGTGAGGTATAATAATATGATAGTCACCCAGGACATTTTTATGTTTATTTGGAGTTATTAATAAGAAATTTTCGTTAACATATTTTCTAAAGTCTTATTTAAATTGTTAGGTTTATTTTCCTAAATCTTTACTAATTTTATTTTGATACAAAAAGTTAATTGTTAGTTTTAATTGTTTTATAAAACAACTAAAAAGGTTAATTGCAATTATTTTAATTGTGAGTTACAATTGACATACGTTTATTAAATTAATTTAATTGCAAGGTGCAATTAAAAGTTCAATTGCGATTAATTTAATTGTAATTAATTTAATTGCAATTACTTTTTTAGTCAATTAACAAGGTAATTGAAAAAATAATTGATTAAAGACTAACACTGCTTAGGGATAAGCTACAATACGACTTTTTATTCTACATTATACCCGCGCGAACCCGGGGCCGGTTGATAAAAGATGATCGAAATCGCTCACGCTTCCGCCTATAAATCGCGATGTTTGAAAAGCGAAAGTCTAAACGGCTCACAATCCGTATTTTCCTCCACTTTACATAACTTTGCGAAATACTTTGATTACATAAATGTTATGGGGCTCGCCGTAGATCACACTTATACGCGATCTTTAAATGCGATTAAGCTTAATTATACTTGATAAACAATTAATTATGGAAATTGATGATAATTTAGTATCATAACACACAAATTTGAATGTTAAACTTTATTTATTTATGTTATAACGGATCCCTATTTTTGCGAAACTACATAGCCCTCCTCTCTAGATTAACTGTTCAGCGCTAAAATAATTTTAAATCGAACTAGCGGTTTCCGAGATTAGCACATTCAAACAATTAAACAAACTCTTCACCTCTATTATATTAGTATCGATAAGTTTTTCACCGTTTTCAAGGTTTTTTTAAATCTACATAAAATCTCGTTGGTTTGACCTGTCCTTGACCTGACTCCATGAAAAACACTTGTGTTGCGGACATCAGACAACAGAGGATTCACAAATATACTACTTAAATGCATATATTCAACACCCAGACACAGAACAAACACAAATATCGTCGTATAATTATTTGCTATGGGTCGGGGTCGAACTCTTGACCTTTGACGCACAAGACGGGATCACTACCATTTACACCATTGGGCCATCAGCTATATATATTAGTATAGATTTAACTTTTTTTGTTCAACGTTTGGATTACCTTTTCGACGTTTTCAAAAGCATAATGTTAAATATTTTATAGCATAATGTATGTATAACAATGTATGTCACTAGATCTATATTTGTATCCACTAATGTCCATAAACAGAGCGTGACCATAAACACGATGTATGTAAAATCGTACACCTACAGAATTTAGTCACCGAAACATTTATTACGAGAGCGTAATTATTAAAATGGTGTCCGTGTTCAAAATACAATGATCGTTTATCTACGGAATATAATTATAATAATTTCTTAATTTTCTAATGCAAGCGAGACGTGATCTCTTACCATTGGTATTCTAAGCCAACTCAAAATAGCTATGCTATTTTGAGTTGGCTTAGAATGGTCGAGGCAATGCTCGGAGTCTCTTTGCGCGATCGAATCAGAAATGAGGAGATTCTTAACAAAGTTACTGATATGCCCGGCGGATTAGTAAGTTAAAGTGGCAGTGGGCAGGGCATATGGTACGTAGAACCGATGGCCGATGAAGTCGCAAGGTTCTGGAATGGAGTCCGGTCGATCTGACTAAAACCGCAGGATCGCGCTGGACACATGCCGCATACAAACGGTCCTATGGGAGATTACTTGGGGAGGCCTATGTCCAGGAGTGGACGTCTTATGGCTGATATGATGATGATGATGATGAATTTGTTTTATTTCGATAGGAGACGTCATATATTTTTCCGCCATATTAATAACATAAACCAATTTGCACTCACGAAATTGTTACATGGCTTATGTAACTCGGTAAACAACGATATTTAACAAAAATATTACATTATTATAGAGCTAATAAAGAAATATTTTTTTAAATGTTTCACGTTGTTTTTGAGTTAAACCGTTACAAACAATTAAATTTTTCTTCTTTCCAAAAAAAATTTTAAAACTATAATTTTAAACCTACTTACCGGACAAACAAAGTGAAAGGATTGTTTTTTTTTAAGTTTTACTGTAGCCTATAGACGCCCGTAATATCACAAGGATATCACTAACGCGTTACCAACCTTGTGACTTGAGGGCATTATGCCACAATACTCAGTAAATTTACTGCCTCTCTTACCCTTCCGATCGGAACACAGCAATGCGAACACTGCTGATTGGCGTATTTTTCGCTCCGATCTCACGAGCTTTGCGGGCGCGGCCGCGCTAACGCGCGGTTGCGGCCGCAGGTTACGCAGGATGAAAACGGGCATCGGATCTCTCATCTACGAGAGGCTCCGCCCCCTTTTTTCGGTGGCGCTGGAATTGACGTCTGAGTAGTCCAGCAATATGGTCGTCCGAAAAAAAATAAGGCGTGTCATTATATTTTAGCCCTGTGATTTCTCGGAAACGGATTAAAGAGGGTGAATCCGCGGGACGCTGCTAAATACAACAATGTCTTATAAAAAACACATAATGTCAGTAATAATACAATTCCGCATATGTAAGTAGCTCCAGCTAAAGCTAAATAAAGTTCAAAATCCGAATAAAGTTACTGAAATTTGATCCTTCTTCACTAAAACTGCATTCGCTGGATTGAAGTTACACTTATGACGCTACATTTTGAATTTCATGTTAACTAAAAATTCTATTTAGAAATTACACAACGCAAGAACTAACTAAAAAAGAAAATAAATGACAAAATTTACTATGAATATTAATATTACTTCTTATAAGACACAATTTATTTAAAATAAATATTTATATATTTGTTTTTGCGATAAACCATGCAATTTTGAGTCGTAAATGTAAAAAATCAATGTAAAAATATAAATAATCATCTTTGTTACAGGTACAATGGCGTCGCAATTACAACAAATCAGAATAACAGCACTCCTACTTCTAACAATATCCACAACACAAGCAGCCAAAAACAGCGCGAGACCAGTTCACGAAATAGTTAACGAACAAGCCAGGATAGATGACAAAGCTCGCCTCACAAACAACCCTGGGCTACCATACGGCAACCCTTTAGCAGGCAACAACGCGAGAATCCACGCGCAAAACCAACAAGCCATGTTCAACGCGGAACGAGTCAGGCAACACCGAGCACAAATACAAAGATGGACAAAAGCCCCTCTTCCAGTTGATAGCTACATGAAAGCTTACCATGAATCCCAAGAGAGTCATCAGCTAGCCGTCGAACAAGCACAGGCTAACCTAAGAGACAAAAAGCTGCCAAATGCTCCTAAACCTGCTACTAAACCTAGACAACAAGGTAGGCAAGATAGTTTAAAACGAGGACCTAGAGTTATTCCAGAAGTGACCAAGATAACAAAAGCTGATGCGATCGTCAAAGAAAAGAACAGAAACCACAGATCTTACGGCTCAGTTGATTACCATCAGTACTTAGAACCTAAAATGTACAAATCCGTCTATCTGTCTCCTGGACCTACTTACGACCAGGGGGTCACAATAAAACCGAACGGTAATGTTGGACTTGCGTCCTTAAAACAAATGCCGGAAGAGCCAAAATTGTTTACAGAAGCCATCCCGAGCAAAACGAGATACGTATACCCAAAACAATACAGCCAAATGCAAAGTTACGAATCAGCTAAGGATATCGAAGCTTTGAATGCTCTGTTGAAGAAAACGCCACAAGTTCAAGTGTCAGAGCTGAATTCATTATTAAGTCCAGAAAATACTGAAGGCAAAGATGTCCTTAACACACCAATAGATCTGTATTTCTACGTCAAAGATCATAATGCATATAGTTTTACCAGTCAAGATGATGTACCTCCAACGTACGCGAGCGCGTACATGCCACAAGTCAAAGACCATACCCCTATTACAGAGGAAATTGACGACATAGAAAATCCAAATAGAGACCCTAAACTTAAGTCATACGGTCTACACCCAGTTGTAGCCACCCAAGTTCCTGAGATACTAACAACGACTACTAAAAATAATAATTACTACAAAGTAGAAGTTGCTAGTCAAACCATTAGCACTGGTTACAAACCAAATGACATCCAGCAGTACGTGGAAGAAGAGAAAGAGTACCACGCCCAACCTTTGGTTTACGACCAGAAGAAACCTAAAGAAGAAGGAGATTTAAGTGACCGATATCTCCACCACAACGCTCAAAATCACGGCATTCAACACCTATCAGAAGACGGTATAGGAGTGTCGGCATACGGTGACGAAAATGTAAGTAAGACCAAGAACTCGCGTCAAAAAAGATCTCTCCTAAAACCTGCCCCCTTCGTCGTCCCCGAGCAAGTAAAACTAACAGAAAAGCCTGTAGAAAAAAATAATACGCCAAAAGCCGAGCCATTGAGACTTGTACCTTTTACAAATCAAAAGCGACAGGAGATCCAAACATTTCTAACCACTCCCAATTTTCCGATCGGTGTAGCTGTGGACTATCAGTCCGAGTACGAAGAAATCCCTGTCCGCAAACAGAAAAATAGAGGTAGTTTAGAATTTGTGTACGACGACGAAGAAGGTAACGAATATGAGGACGACTTCAGTTCTCCCGATTACGAATACGGCGCTCCTAACGTTAGGCCTTCCTCTTTATTCTCAATCGACCGTCCGAAGAACTACGCGCCATCTATCGGCTACAACCAGAACGCGGATCTAACCACAAGCTTTTCTAATAAATATGGGAATATAAAACGTTACCCTGGCTTTCCTAACTACAAAAATTTGTATCCAAGCTATTTACCACCCACTGCATATGGGGTTCCACACACATACGGTGTACCCCAAATACCGCAAAGCTACAACATTCCCCAGGCTTATGGTGTTCCGTTGCCTCAGCCTCATCCACAATATGGCTTACCAGTTAGGTACGGAGTTCCTAATATACCCCACAATTTAATAGAACCTGTCTATATGCTAACACATTCGCAGCTAAAGAACTTGATAGGACCCCACAATCTGAATATCCAACATCTGGACGTGTTCCAATATCCATTCGGCAGGAAACCTTATACTAAATCTAAGAAAAGGTATCCATACAGGCGTGGGAGTCCTAAAAAACACATACACAAGTTGCACAGACTAAATATATTGTAATTTTGTGGGGACTCGATTATCCAGGCTGGCAATTCGCCTTTTAATCAATCGTTTAATGTTTAATATTATCTTAGTTAGTCACCGAATGCTTAAGCTGTTATATAATAATGATATTTATTCCATAATCCAGACGTAATCAATACATATGAATGTAAAATACAATCATGTAAGAAGTGGTCGTCGGCTGCTGTGTTAGAATTATGTGTTACAGCTGCCTGGGTCTTCCATCATGTTCAGTTTAAAGACATTTATTTCTGATAAAAGAAATTTTGCCACGTACATGAGAACTTATAGCTAATTATAACTTAAAATTTAATTATAGGTACAGTTTCCAACCTGAGACTGAGTTGCTCAATAAATAAATTTTATTTTCTTTTTTATCATTTTTGCTCAAAACAATAACAGCTTCAATATATATTTCAGAGCACAGCACCAAAATTTAAAATAACAAACCAATAAAACTCAATTTGTCACAATCTGTGCGTGCGTGTAAAGAAACGCGCCTAAACGCGCTGAATGTCATCAGTTTGTTTATTATTACAAAAGTGACAGCCAGTTTCTGAGCATTTCCATGCATTTATGAAATGGTGAAGGGTATATATTTTGAGCTTTATGGATTAGGCTATTGTCATTAGCCCAACTGCAACAGATGTGATGCCGCAAAAGATAATCTATAGAACATAAATAACTAAAGAAAAAGACAAGTTGAATACTTAACATATTAAGTTTAGTCTTTAACTAAAACAAACAAATATATAGTCGCATGAACGCAATTGCAGCCAATAGATACTCGTAATATAACAGGGACATTACTAGCGCGTTGTTAACCTTAAACTGAAAGATATTATGTCAAATTAACCAATAATTTTACAGCATCTATTTTGTTGTATCTATCTATT
This sequence comes from Heortia vitessoides, assembly GCA_020976665.1. Classification (NCBI taxonomy): domain Eukaryota; kingdom Metazoa; phylum Arthropoda; class Insecta; order Lepidoptera; family Crambidae; genus Heortia; species Heortia vitessoides. Next base: position 8,939,518 of record JACJUM010002842.1, read on the forward strand.
TTGTTGAACACAGTTATTTGGCCGTAGAAATAAGTAAGAGTGACGTACCAATGCAGAAGACCTTTAAAGTCTATCTCATGTAAATATCTTAGCCAAATATACTGATTCAAATATATTTTGATTAAAAAACTATCTGAAAAATGTATGTCTACTAAAATAATGATACAAAGTTATCAATTTAAAAAAAAAAAAAATTACTATTGCTTTAGATATTTCCTAACCGATGCATGAGAAATCAAAACGTATGTAGATATATGTTATGCGTACATGTACAATCTAACACAGTGTCGCCTGCAGGGACACAGTGTCAAATGTGCTCAGGAAACTGGCTGGTTCTTGACTCGTAAATACAAAGGTCGTTTTCCTGCAATAATATCGCTCAATTTGAGTAGCGGATATACTCTCTCGTTTTTTTAAGACTCTTCTATGTCGAAGGAACATATTAAATTAACCCGAATTACAATTATCCGAATTTTATATATATACTCTGTAAAGTTTAAATAAAACCTTAAATGACTGTTAATCTATATGACTTACTGACTGACTTAAGTTAATACGCAAGGCCTTAACTATAAGAGTTAGAAATTATAATTTTGCACAGGGGTTTCTTTTACAACATAGGGGAGAACTAAGATAAGACTAAGAATTTTTGAATATTCACTCTCTAAAGGGGTATAACGGGGGTGCAAATTTAGTATGAAATTTGTTTTTTAAAGTTATTTGAATGAAATTCATTATAAAGGTTCTTCATTGAAGATAATGAAACACGTATCAAAATATTTTATCGAAAATCATCCCTTAAGCTGATAAACAAGAGATGCAAAGTTACATTAAGTTCTATGTGAGATAAAATAAGTATTTATTCATCGACTTATCAGTCGTAGGACATCCACTGATGGACGTAGGCTCTAAATTATTGATAATTAATAATAGTTTGTAATTTGTCATCCAAAGTGCACATTAGTTTTACGATAAATAAAAGTTGTACGAACACACATAATATTTTTTTATTAATTTTGACAAACTGCATACACATACGTACTTATATTGTAACAAGGAAATATTTGACCAAAATCTTCATCGAGGAACATAGGCTATGTTATAGTTTATAAAATCTGACTATAAACACTTAAAATCAAATGTATCGAGGCAATGTTTTTAATATTATATATGTATTCATTAATCATTCCACTCAATAATGACTGGAATGATTTAAAAGACCATTTTACTAATGCAAAGTTACATTATCATCAAACTAAATATACTGAATCACGATGGCAACGTACCATAACCCTTAGTGGACTTATATTATAAATATATACAAATAATCATATACACAAATTAATATATTTGACTGTCTGTTTGTATCGACAAAACTCATACTAGACGTGGAAATGGCAGTACGTTTATATTTACATGTAAATTTATTAACTTATTTTTTTTGTTTTAATTGATACACCATACTTATCAGCTTGAAACCGAATTATTTGACATGTTTACGAATGCTTAGCCCCATAACTATAGCTAACGGTATGGCTGGGCCAGTTAAGATAGAACTTTCACTCGTAGAAAGTTACAAGAAGTAACTAATTACTATTATAATAAATCTCAAATGACGATTAAGTAAAATCGTATCCTCAGATAATCATGAACACACCTTCAACTTTTAATTATTATTTTTTCACATTTCCTAATTCGAACCATTTGTCCTGAGAGCTAGGTCATCAAACCCCGAAAGGCTTGGGCTTTGGCTGGTTATCATAGATGGCGCCATCAAACGCGGTGACAAAAAGAAATTTTTAAAGTATATTTTGATTTGAATTACCCACAAAATATTTTTGTCAGTAGGTACTTTGTTTATCTTTACTAATTTTATAAAGCTGAAGTTTGTTTATTTGTTTAAACGCGCTAATCTCACGAACCGCTGGTCCGATTTGAAAAATTCATTTAGTCTTGGATAGTTTATTTATTGTAGAAGGCTACTATACCCCCCCCCCCCCCCCCCCCTCCTGTCACTATTTCACGCGGACGAAGACGCGGGCTAATGTATGAATATTTATTTTTCTTTCCAATTACAGTTAGTACTGCGATTGTGGCGCCATCTTTATGTCGAATGTTAACCAAATATACGTGATAATTAAACACTAGAGAAATCAAAGGAGTTGAGATCAAACTATATGCTTTTTGTCTGAAAAAATCTTTATTGTACACAACATAACAATTAAAAATCATTGTATCCATAATTCTTTTTTACTATTTCGACAAACAAACGTCACTTTAGCCTGTAAACACGTGTTATCACTAGCGCGTTGCAAACTAATGAAGATATTACATTACATTGACAGGCCCGATGGCGCAGTTGGTAGTGCTCCTACCCTGTGCGCCACAGGTCGTGGGTTCGATCCCACCCAGAATAATTGTAAACATGATGTTCGTGTTTGTTCTCTGTCAGGGTGTTGAAAAAATTTATTGAGTATTATATTTGTGATACCACTGTTGTCTGATGTCCGTATCACAAGTGCTTTAAGCTACTTAGCTGCGAACCAGGACAATGTATGAGATAATTTTTTTAATCGTTCATTCAAATCGTTCACTCTTCAAACCGGAACCATGCGAACACGAATGAGTGGGAAATAAAGTTCAAAATTGGTTGAACTATTTTCACAGATTTGCGTTACTTTGTCACAATACATTACGACATAATAAATTAAAAATCCTTAACCAGTGACCTTAACACTCGTACGACATAAAACAAGCGGCAAGGCTGGGAAACCCGTAAATCAGGCTAAGTAATACTAAACATTATATTAAGAAATTTATGAACAACGTAATTACACAGTTCACATAAGAACAAATGAAATAATCAGCAAGCGCAATTGTCTTTTATTTAACAAGGTTTAGATTGCGCTGTCAGTATATATAACCCTGATTAAATAAAAACTTGTTAATTCTCTTAACATCATTGTCATATTAGATGTTGGACACAGGCCTTCCTGATAGTTATCGAATAGGACCGAATTCTATGAGGTCTGCATCCAGCGCAATCCTGGTCTTCTACATCGGTCAAATTGTCTGTCCACCTTATTGGTGGATGTGGTGAAGGTGCTTGCCACGATGTGCTTGCTGCGTGGCCTCGATTCCATCACTTCATCACAGCACCCTCAAAACGTCCACTGCTGAATATTACCTCCAAAGAACCTTTTCCCATGTGTTAGCTACGGGTATGCTACTGCCAATCCTCGCCCTGCTGCATTTAAGCGCCTCTTATAACACCTGGTATAGGGGAAGGTACTATTCTACTCCGCCGGTACCACACGGCCGTCAGTTCAGCCCACTGCAACTTCAACGTCCGAATTCCTGACAAATTGATGAATAAACTTAGATAAATGTTCACATTCATCATCATACCAGCCATTGGAAGTCCACTGCTGGACATAGGCCTCCCCAAGAAAAGGGAAAGTTGCCCATGAGTGCCGCATGATTTATCTCCGCTCTGTGCATTTGAACTACTAAGTCTTGGGTAGATATACCGCCATCTGCTCTGCCGGTACCTCACGACACCGTTCAGTTTACATTATTTATAAGAAATAACGCATAGCAGCGTCAAACAGTATGTACTTCTACCTGTGCCAGGTGTGCCGGCTGGTGCACAGGTACGAATCAGTAGCGTGTAGGTAGTTGAAATGCAACAGGACAGGGATGGGCAATAACCCCGCTAAACTTTACGATTGCCATCACGCATGCCAAGCGTTGCTATAATTGGCAATATCCTTTAATTAAACTGCATGATCGCGATTGCAAGCCATTTAAAAACTATCTTAATTTTTTTTCTTTTTAGTAAATGTGTCTTGGGTGGGAATTGAACCCTCGAGCTCTGGCGCATACGTGTGAAGTGGAACGAAATACTCTGTATATCTGATAGGATGTAAAATATTGTTTTGTCTGTAAAATCAAAAAGTAAAATTCTAAATAACTCTTTCTTTCATAATAACAAATAAAAATAAAAGCGTCAATTTAATCGAAAATTGTCTTATCGTTTCAGCTCCAATACGCAGCGAACTACGAATTCGGATACAGAGTTCGTGACCTAAAATCGGGAAACGACTTCGGCCACCAAGAAGCGAAAAATGGCGGGAAAACCAATGGTGCCTACCACGTCCTTTTACCCGACGGCCGGATGCAGAAGGTTCGATACTCCGCCGGCCCCGAGGGCTTCCACGCTGACATCTCTTACGATCACTTACAGTGACGCTAATAGGCATGGTTATCCGACCTGTGAGTACCGGTGATATGCTATGGTCGTCTCTAGTGACAATAATAGTCATACTAATCCTGCTTTTAAGTATTAGTGATATTCTTTAAAAGACAATATAGGGGAGGAATATCCTGTATTCATACATTTCATTAATGTGTTGTGACTGTAGAATATCGCCGTTTAGTTTTAAACTGGACGCCGATACTCTTTAGTTAATATATGTGAACTTACCCTAACTTTTCATAAGTATCAATCATGTTTTGTATCAATTCTATAAAAAATAATGACAATAATAGAAAAGCTTACTATTTTAACCTGCATACAACCAATACAGATTATTTATTTGTACATTGTCTATGTGATAAAGGAGGTTTAGTATAAGTAGGTTTTAATGTAAAATGTAAGTGTACAAAATGAAAGAGAGAAGCGTAACTATAATTTATTTTTTGATATATGCTAGTACATAGTGATTGATTAGTAATCTTAATAGAGGTTACTCTGTGGGTTAATACTTAAAAATTAAAAAGTTATACATAAATATTTTAAATTAAAACTAACACAGCAGATTATGAAGGCTTAACTTTAGAACTACAATTGTCATTGATTAAAATAAAAACTAATATACAATGCATACAGGTATTTACAAAAAATGGAACACCATTAAAATAGCTCAGTATATTTTGTTTTGTTTTAACAAAATATAACATTGATATATTTATAAAAGAAACAATTGTTAGGCTACATATATCAAAAATTTCTGCCACTAACCCTCATTACAAAATAATTAAGAAAACACCACCAAACAAATATATAGGCCACAATATTTTGATATGGCAACACACGACTAAATACAACAACGGTCGCATTACAAATGGCGAACAAGAAAATGGCAGCACGTTTATAAACGCATTTCCCGCCAAAACGCGCGCTCGTTATGGAAGAGAAAACTGAAAGCAAGTCATTATGCTCAGATATAGTTAATGAGTTTTGTAACCAGACATAATAATGGCACGGCTGCCAAGGGATTAACTATAATGTTCTAGTAATAATAAAACAAGAGGATGACTCATCCAGATTTATTAACTTTCCCCAAATATATTATTCATGGCAAACAATAAATGGCACATTAGCCAGAAAGTCTATTTTATCTATCGTTATTTTAGTTTTTATACCTCTTCTTTAAGATAAAATGTAAATATGAGTCATTTATATTATTCAGATTACCTACCATTTAAGGTGGTTAAACACATAATTTAAGAATCTGATGGCAAACAAGCATGCGTTCCACATGACAAAAAACTTCATCACAGCTTCATCGTGACATCACAAGGATATCACTAGCATTACTCACTTTGGGACTTGAAGATATTATCGTATGTTATGTATGGTATGGTTATGTACCAAGTAGTTTCACTGTTTCTCTCACCGTTTGAACGGGAACACAGCTATGCGGAACGAAAACAAACAAATGAGATTTAGGTACCGATGCAGACGTTCTTTGTATGAGGTCTACCTCAAATAGAAAAAGATCTACTGATTACACCCCAGTCTTACTAATGTCTTAAAAGAAGTATCCCACTGACAATGATTGACAGCATTGATGCAATCTATTCTATATAGGTTAAGCAGTGAAATGACTGGACAAATGTGGCAGAATATACTGAATTCGCAAGGTTGCCGACGCTAGTGATATCTTCATGAGCGTGTAAAGTCTAAAAGGACGGTTTCCATCTCCCGATCCCTGTGCAAATTAAATAGTAGAAAACAAGAACGTCTTCGACAAAAAAGGGTCGCTGGTCAATAAAAGCAATGAATATAGTGAGTCTTAATTTTTGGTTGGCCAGAAATTCATCATCATATCAGTAATACATAGGCCTCCCTAAGAAAGCGGTAATTTACACATAACTGCTGCGCTGGGCAAGCATGGTGGCAAACGCAGAGCGTAGCTACGCGTCGGGAATGCTGCTCTCGGTGTCGGTACCTCAGTCGCCTCTGTAGCAGCAGGGACGGGTAATTTTCTACTCTGCCAGTACCTTACGATAATGCCAGTACCTTAATGTACAAGGAAGAGAGTACGTTAATCTCCGCCTCCATAAATTAACACGTGCAAAGTTAACTCACTAAGTACATATATAGTCATTTTCGTTTGTCATATTTGTTGAAATTCCTTACAGTTACGAGTTGCGATGCGTTCTTGCGCAATCTCTTACGTAACAAAGAAAGTTAGACAAATTAAAAGATTAACTTAGAGCTCGAAAGTTGCGCACTATTGGTCAAAGGCCTATGGGGTGTTACAAAAGATCTTGTTTATGCTATCGGATCGTGCGTAAAGCAATACATTATGCTATGAAGGTTTAAACATGTTTCCGCAGCTTGTTTATTTTTTTATTTGCATATAATTTAGCTTAGCGTTACGACCTTCGTAGTGCATTACTTCGCATCAGGAATACTGCTGCCCATCCCCGACCTATGTACGCTACGCTGTTTCGCGTGGATATATTGCCATCTTTCAGTTCCGGTACCTTAATCGCCTCTTACGATACTTATTACAGGCGGAAGTACTGTTCTGCTCTGCTGGTACCCCATTGCAATTAAGTATAATAGACAATATTATCATTGCAATCTCTCCCTGGGAACAGCAAAAATTAAAAGCAAATAAATAAAAACCAGTACAAATTCATAGCAACTTTTAAAAAGAATAGGAATAATTCTCGTTAAAGAATTTAAATCACTGCATTTTTCTATTTGAGTGAACAATCTTGGTCTACGTATTTATGGTCAAACTAGCAGCGCCGCGCGATTTCACCCACGTTAAGTTGTAGAATAAACTTTACGTAGAATTATGCTCCGCTGTTTTTGGTCTTAGCGTGATATTATATAGCTTATACCTTCGTTGCCTATTGGACTATGAAAGAATTTTTCAAATTGGTCCAGCTATTCCTGATATTGGCGCGTTTAAACAAACGAACTCTTCAGCTTTATAATATAATTATATGATGGACATAGGTTTCCCAAAGAAAGGGGGAATTTTGCCCATAATTACCGCGCTAGGCAAGCGTGTTGGCAATCGCAGAGAGCAGATTTCGCGACAGGGATATTGCAGCCCATCCTCATCCTGTGCATTTGAGCTACTGTCTCGGATGGATATACCGCCATCTGTCGGTTATGGTGCATTAGTCGCCTCTTATGACACCTGGTACAGGGGGACATATTATTCTAGTCTACCTCACGGCTCGATTACATTGTTTTATATAATACTAAAATCATTAATCACCAGTCAAAATATATGATTAGCAACAATTCAGTAATATCATTAATAAAAATATCAATCAAGATGTCACTAAACGCGGATAATATGAATAACTTTCTATTTCGTCTAGACTATATCGCGCGATGTGCCGTTACAGCATCCAAACTGGTTTTTGAAAAAACTGCTTAAGCTGAATGCGTGGTCAAAAGAAATGAACTATCACTATCGCTAATCAAAAAATACCACGCTTCAACTATTATGTGTTGCATCTTTGAAACTGACATGTAATCGTGACAAATCAAAATGTGTACAATAAAGATTATTTGAACACTAATTTGTAATTTATACATGCAGAATTACACATATCGTCGATGATACTTCAATACCGCGTATGTAGCTTAAGTTAATAAGATCCATTTTCCATCTTTTCTAATTGAATTTTCAATTTTATCTGCAAGTATTGCACTATCATTCGATATAAATTATACATTAATAGACCATTAATGATAGATGCTGGTAAATCTTTATAATAAGACTTTATTTGGCAACCAAATTTGTTTGTTTCATACACACGCCGTTTAACATACATTACGTGACGCGCTATATAAAAAATTTATCGTAAATTGCCTTAGACATGTGCCAGGTGTATTTCTAGCGCAATATATACGGTAGCGAATTAACCAATTAAGACTAATAATCTAGCGCATTGTGAATAAAAAAATGGTTTATATAACCGGGATATCAGATTTAAATACATATATACCTTTATTCAAATAATGAGTTAGCTACATAACATCAAACGAAATTTCTCATTTAGAATCCGCATCTAAGTAGACCTCATACGAAGGTTGTTTACATTCTCACTGTCACCTTATTCTACCGGCAAATAGCAGTGTTCACATTGCTGTGTTCCGGTTTGTAAGGTGGTAGAGACAGTGAAATTATTGAATAATGTGACATAATATCTTCAAGTCACAAAGTTGCCAACGCGCTAGTTGTTCTTTTGATATTGTGATCGTCTACTAGCTGCAGTGACGCCTACTATTACGCTGGCTGTATGTATGTTTGTCGATCTGGTCTAACGAAATAAATCTGTCTAAGACTATATCAGATTCAACTATATTATTCAACTATATAGATTAAACTTAAGTCTTACCAAATCGCAGCAGGTACCGCTCTGAATCCCTTGATAATCTCTACCGGAACAATAGATCTAGGGCAATTTTTCGTAATTATCGTTTCCAACTGTCTTTTACTAAAGCTTTCTAGCACTGGGGTAGATAAAAAACAAATTTCTCATACCAGACGATGTTTCTGAGCAATGCGTATAGCACCTCATTAAATTTAACATGCTGGATCTTAAGTATGCAGGCAGCAGCAATTCCTTGATGTTGGAACTGTCACCTGAGTCAGTCAACATTAGGTTCGTTAAAAAAAACAACAGCAGTAACTTCGCATTCGGCGAAATGCTCTGCATGCGTAACTTCATATCTCACGACAGTGATATAATATAATATTATAAATCTCAACTTTCCATCTGTTTGTTTATTTTTATTGCTATAATTATGTCACATTATATAAAATGTTTAACACTAGTAAAACTAAATTGTTATTTATTATTATGTATCATGTAATTATTAAATAACATACATATTTAGGTTTCATAATTTTAAACTTAAGTACAATCTGTATATCTTCTTCGTCTCTGAAACTTAATACGTGTAAAGGTGACCTATTTTTTGTCTAGAACTCAAGCTGTAGTTCAATTTTCTAACAAGTAATGCTGACTGAGGTCAGTCATCATCATCGTAACCATTATCATCACTATCATCATCACCACCGTCATCATCACCATCATTATCACTATCATCATCATCAACGTCTACTGCTAAACATAGGCCCTAGGCTATTAAGATAGTGAGAATTGCCGCGTTGGGCAGGCGTGGTGGCAATCGCTGAGCGTGGTTTCGCGGCGGGAATACTGCTGCTGTTGAATTCCCAGGTTCGATTCCCAACCAGGACAAAAATATCAATGGTGATTAATTGTGTCAAATATGTATTTAACTATTTTACTAGTGAATCCACTGTTGCCCGATATTCATAACACAAGTGCTTTAAGCTACTTTGCCTTAAGGCCCTGTTGCATTGAGCTGTGCTGTTTCCTCAGTCACCTCTTAAATCACTTAGTACATACTTCAACCATCGGCACTCCACAGCTCAAAGCTAGAAGCCAAGCCTCTCATCAATGAGTACCTAACTCCATACTTGCGCAGTACTCGCTTAGCCATTCTGCAAGATCCGAATAAGAGATGTTGCAGTGATAAACGCACGTATGCTGAAGATTGGTATTAGAATGGTTCACACGAAATACCCCGAGTTTCATTATGCTTTGGGAGATACGTTAGTCGTTGACCCCCGCTTAGTGGGCGGCCGGTGATACTGATGGGTTGGTGATAGCCATTGCGGGAAAGTTAAGTCTTTTAGGTTAACTACATAAATGTGACACAAAGTTATTACTCTGTTTTTAACTGTATATTTATATTAGATGTATGTAAGTCATAATCTTCGTAGCAGCCACAGAACTGGGCTGGACATAAGCCACCACACGAATGGAGGAATTTTGCTGATAATTGGCACGCTGGGCAGGCGTGGTACTCTGAGCGTAGCATCGCATGGAAATGTAGCTGCCTATTCTATTCAGTCGACTCCTAGGACAGGCAAGGAACTATTTTACTTTGCCGTTGTTATACACTGTATGTAAATATATGTTATATAGGCATTAAAATAGTGATATTAATTAACTTGATGTTGTATAAAAATAGTTGTTAACAACTATAATTAGATGAGATAATATCATTAATTGTTCTGACTCGAATGTATGGATTCGCATTGCATTATGGAATGTAATTAGATATATTTATTATGAGAAAGTTAATTTAATGATAAATCAACTGAAATTAGGAAAACATACTCGTTAATATGAAATTGTATAAAACTTTTTTATATTGTTTTAATTATTATATTAAAATTTATGTATCCTAGTAGAGATTAGCTAGATTTAGGAAAGTTTTTAAAATGTCTTGTTTAAATTTTTAATCTATTAAAGCAAATCACATCTGTGCAAACCTGTTATATTTACACAATTGATATTATGCGATTACATTCCTTTTAAAATTGGTTGTCAAAATGTTGCCAAATTGAATTTGTGTAGGTTGATCTATTGCTGCACAAACTTATCCAGCACATTAAAGTTCTCACTCGATTGTATCGATCGATCGATAACAGATCGAATATAACCTGTGTATGTTTTACTCTTAATTCTTTTTAAACTACTAACACGGTGTATATATTTGCTAAAAACATATGTTCTTGTTTATCAATTATGTATTTAGTCATATGACATAACATCGCACATCTAAATTAAAATTGGTGCCTAAAAAAACAGTTTTATGTGGTTAGTATCGGTCGTTGACTCTGTGTGAATGGGCGCGTCTCTGCGCTGTCTGTGCATTGTAATTAGACGTGGTATCGAGCGAGTTTGATAGGCATTTTTGCGCGTGGAATATGGTGTATTTTTGATTTTTTATTGAATTTAATGTAATGTATTATTTTATTTTTGATCCGTGATATCTTTATAATGTAGGTATACCTACACGTTTGTGAACTCTATTGAGGCAACATATAGGTCAGAAGAATGCAACTGTCTCGTCAATGACCATTGGATCAGCCTGCCTGATAGCATCACTTTTATAAATGGCTTCCTAAATTACAATTTCACTAAGCCTTTACAAGTACTTTGCACGCATTAATTTCGTGAAGCAGGACACGACGTTCGTACGTGGTCGGCTAGTGCGTGCAATACCTACCCCTCTACTGAATATTGGCAACACTAGCGTGGACGGGCTCACTCAGTCCTCTATTTTTGCAAGCAACTATTTAACTGTCCCAAATAATCGTCAATCGAGCCGAGGACCGGCCTGAGAGGCGCCCTCGAGTGGTATACATTAAAGGTTTATATAGTGTTTTGCATACTTAATTTGTGTAAAAGTATATAGTATAATTACTAAAAAGAAAGTAGCATATGTTATTATACAGTATGTCTGGCAACTCAAGTCGGAGTATATCCAAACAGAAGATTCATCCGTTGAAAAAGAATGCCTTGTAAGTGGAACCAGTTTTTATTTATGTGTGCGATTTATTTGTTATATATTTGTGAACATTTTGGCGAGTTCTGACTAGTCTATTTAATTGTATTTCCAAATTTTATTCAAAATTAAATACTCTATTAGCGTAGATATGGGTGCTGTGCAATATTTTTGAAATTGTAAATCCATTGTATTGTATTATTTTTTATTATATTACTATACTGAAACGATTTACTAATAAAAAAAGAAGTTATTTAATCTCTAATTTTATTTTCCCTACTCACCGTGGACGCTGAAATTCCCTTCTCCTCAGAATCCATCATTAAAAGTAGACAACCAAATAATTTTTTTTTCTTTCATCAGGTCAGCAATCAAGCTTATAATCCGCATGATAGTAAGCGTCACCATAGCTTATGGACGCTCGTAATATCACAAGGATATCACTAGCCAGCCGTGTGACTTGAAGATATTGTCACATTACCCAGCAATTTCACTGCCTCTCTCGCCTTTCACATGAGCACACTGCTATTTGACGATAAAAATAGGTGAGTGAGGTGCAGGTCTCAATGAAGACAAGCTTTTGTACCTCAGTAGTTGTGTATATATAGCAACAGATCAACCTACCCAAAAATATCAAAATTTTTCAATCGATATTAATCTATAACAACTAGTTTCAGAGTTCAAAATTGACCTTACTGGTTAAGTGACATTGTATCTTTAGTTCACAAGGTTGGCGACACTCAAGTAATGATACCAGTGTCTATATGCTGCGGTCAAGTTTATCATTAATACTTGCTTGCTGAATGCATAATACAGAAAATAAATACTTCATCAGTAGTAATGAAGTTTATAGAGGGAGGGGAGGGTGTACAAATAAAAAAATACATTGTATATATGTGATTGGATATATAATTATACACATTGATAAAATAATTAGTATTTTAAACCACTTCTTTATATAATTCGTTATATTAAGTGTACACTATCTCATCCAACATACCTATGTACATTTACAATACCAGCCTTACTTTACAACTAACAAAACTAGTCGCGTCTCTTCATTTTATTACCAAACGACAGGGAGAAGTGTATCATTATTTACAAGTCCTAATAAACGTTGAACTGCATATACTGATATCACATGATTTTATTCTTATTATAAAGTATACTAATAGTTATGATACACTTAAAACTAGTTTTTAGATAGAACTTGTTTTTTCTAGTTAGAACTAGTTTTTTATGTATGTCTTTGTTATTACTAGAATAAACTAAGCTTATATTAGCTCTCTTCGCTCGCTTAGCTCGTGTCCCACGGTCGCATTTCTAACCTAACCTAACCACCATTTCGTTTCATTTGACCCTTCTATTATATTGTAACTGATATTCGATTTAAGAATTTGTTAAATTCAGTATTAACTTTGTTGATATTAAAATTAGCGTACATTAAAAACTAGTTCTAACTAAGAAAAACAAGTTCAATCTAAAAACTGGTTTTAACTGTAACAGTTATATATTTAATTATAGCCAATTCCTTGGTAAAGTCATAAGCGGCGTCTAGTTCATTTCTAAATATTATTCTGATGTATTAACAATATTCTTACATAATTCCATTTAATGTTTATTAACACGCATCTCTATCGTTTCGGTATAAAATAAAATAAACGCATATAGACCTCTGTACAGCCGATTACATTTGAAACACTCAGACTCTGTCCAACATACCGCAAACGACATTAGTATAAAAGAGACAAAACCCGTGCAACACACATACAAAATGTATATCAATTGTTATCGCACAATTGTAAGGTAAACGCATCAATGAACTGCCATAATTACACATATTGTTATAAAAAAAACTAGCTGATCAGACAGACGTTGTCCTGTCTTAACTATATACCTTATCATGAAAAACTTTGCGACAATAAATTGAGATATCAACTATCCTATCTATCAAGTTCATCAAACTGTACACAGCAAACAAAAATATATAAAAATAGCTTCAGTTGTTCATCACGGACAAACACACGAACTTTTATCCATAAATTCAGTGCTAAACATGTATATAGAGAATTATTTACATAGCAATGTATGGCTGTTATAATAGTGTAGGTGGGTTAATTTGATTAAATATACATCGACGTAGAAACTACAGAGCTTATATAGAGAAAATATTTTATTTCAATTATATAATGCAATATATAATATGCTACTTACATTATACTATGTAAGTAGTAAAACAACTAAATAAGATTCACTCATTTGCAAAAAAACGGGCGGTTTTGATTTTAATTCTTCTTTAAAAAAATACGGTACCAAAATGATTTCAATCATTTGAACATGTTACTGGCCAGTTTTAAAAATGCCGTGGTGTTTAAAATAGTACGTTCTAAATTTAAATTTTCGTTTGATGCGAGTGTATATTAATGTGCTTAAAACAATAAACCATATTTACGTATGACTTTGGTAGTTTAGTTTCCCACACATTCTGCCAAGATTAAAAAATGTATATATGTAATGAAAAATAAATTTGTACATATTTTCAACATAAACTACAAACTGTTTTTTTGAATAGTATTTTCAGAGAAACAAGTAATTCCTTATAAAAGGACATTTAAATTTCATCTATATCACCTCCTCAATTATATCCTTCGATTTAATATTATCTTACATTACTCGTAAAATTCACAAATTAATGTAACGTCTATGCACTATTGATTCAAGCAATACTCTCCGATACGCCCCTAGCGACGAAATTTAATATAATTATATATTATTTAAAGACATATATAAACAGATGCGTTTGCCTAAAGTAAATAGTTCATTGTCCTAAGATAAAGTAACGTAAAAAAGGCGAATACCCTTGCATTACACTCTCAAAATTACATAATATACACAAATATTTAAGAACCACATTTACATAACACTATATTGGGTGGAACCTTTGAAAGATCAAAAAACCGATACATGTAAATAAGAGTCAGCCTCAAAAGTATTACCACAGATTAGGACCTTGTCATAGTGAAAATTAGTTCATGAGTACTAGGGCTAATAGACGTTACTATGACAAAGGACTAAATGTATACTTATGAATTTACGTCACATTTCACGTTCACATTTCATATATACGCTCTCGACTTAAGAGTTATATACAGACCGTATACCACAAATACCATGGCGCAGATGGTATTGCTACTCTATCTTATGCGCCATAGGTCGTGGGTTCAATCTTCACGCAGGACCAATATTTATATGATAATTTTGTATGCCAATATGAATAATAATAACTAATACCCACAAAATCTCATGCATTAACCTGATTCCGTGGCAAGTCGCTTAGATCACCTGTGTCACGGACGCCAGGCAATAGAGGGATCACAAATATACTACTTAACTACCTATATTTAATACCCAGACAAAAAAACACACAAATATCATCATATAAATATTTGTCGTGTGGGGATCGAACCCACGACCTTTGGCGCACAAGATAGGATCACTACCATCTATCTGCAACATCGGGCCCACCGATAAATAACTCGTGCGATGCCACTACATTGACGTCTGTCATTCCAATCCAACTACATTCAAAAATGTAAATCACTCAAGTCTATACAAATCCTGACCCGTACTTTATATAATCCATATGTTATTAAATGTCGTTATCTGTCGTCAATCTGCTTAAAAAGTGCAATGCAAGAGAATCGACACCTGAATCAATTTAACACACTTCTATAGTAGGCGGATCACAACTATATTAAAAAAAACCTATATATTCGCCAAATAGCCACACTTCTCACAACAATACGATGCTTCTTTATATACTATTACATAATTCCGACTCATTGACTATACAGTAAAAGCTCCTTATTCGCGCTTTCTTCATTCGCGTTTTTGCTATTCGCGGTTTAAAATAGCGACCCTTTATTTGCGGATTTAAGTGAGTACATACATAATAGTAAAAAGGATTCCAATAGGTATCCAACCCAAGATCCAAGCCTTGTGATAAATTCTCAGCTCATTCAAGACGAGGCTTCAACAAACACTGAAGACGTGACATTTAATTAAAAAAATCTAAGTGAAATGAGCTTTGTGATTACATCATGAAAATTGATCCGTCTATGGAACGAAGTCTTATTTTCAAGAGGCAAATTGCCAATGCCACTGTGTGAACAATCAGTCTGATTTTAAGGAGCTTTAAAAACTGTCGGACTAGAAAAAAAATACAGAATTCTTTAAGCTTTTATATTTGTTTTTTATTTTTTCATCTAGGAACGTATCACCTATTATTCCGTTTAAATTATCATTCCGTATTTCACGGTTTCTGTATTCGTGGAATATATACCCCGCGAATAAAGAGCTTTTACTTTATATACTTTTCAATTACAAGACTAAGATGACCCTCGGTAATCTGTCACCCGGTTTTAATTGAACCGGTGACTTCTATCCTACACTACAGATAAATATTTCGAGTTAAACCTTTTAATCCATCGCATTAAGAGTACCTGAGTCTTAATACGATGCACATCCCGAATACACAATGTCTGTAGCAGACTGTAATCAAAGCATACAAAACTTTACATCGGATTACAGTGTTTAATTTATTACTAATAATAATAAATTCTATTATCTCATACATTTACCCGTCTCCGTGGAAAGTCGCATAATGCACTTGAGTTAAAACGCCCGATAACAGTACAAACACAAATACCATCATATAGATATTTGCTCTGGGTGGTAATGGAAACAGATTTAGCCGGATTAGCGAGGGTCACTTGTAATGTCCAAGACTATATACTTATAGTATTATAAAATAATAAAATTACTTATAAAATAATATAAGTCTGTTAAAAATAAGTGACTAACACACAAATCAGTGCAAAACATTCGTCATTTGTTTATTTGGAGATTATAGAGATGGCTATATGTTAATGGTTTATGTTGTCAAATATACATAAATAAGATAAATAACAATACTAAATAAGTCCTACTCTATAAATGTTGTTCCTCCCTCTGTACCAGATATCGCTAGCGACTCAGGTACCGGAACATGCAATATCTACGAAACAGCTCGAATGCGGCTGGGCAAGGATGAGCAGCAGCCCAACACTATGCCTAGTAGTGAACGTCCTGCGGCTGATAACTGTTAGCTTATTACAAATAGTACTGCTATCTGAAACTCTGAATATTGGAACTTCTCCAATACAAATTATTTTTGTTCATTGTTCCAATAAGATAAATCAAAAACTATAAAATCATTAATTAAAATCAAAACTAGCATAATTTAGAACATCCCAACGAAATCTGTCCAACCGTTAAAAGATTAAACCGAACAAACAAACAGTCAGTAAAAACAATAATTATTTTTGTCATATATATCCAATAAACTTTCGTACACACATCAGATCAACCTACCCAAATCTGTCAAAACTTCGCAATCAATATTGATCTATAACTGCAAGCCATTGAGTTCAAAACTGACTGTAAATATTTAACAAATTTGGGTAGATTGATTTCTTGCCCGTACATTAAAACAGTCACTAAATATTTTACATACATATTAAGGCGCTCACTCAATGGGAAGCGTATTTACAACCTAAAGCTATATGGCATAATTAGGAAGAAATATTAAAAATCTAATTAAAGAGTCATATCATCGCAATAAGTTGTAAAAGTAATCAGTACGTCAATCTGTATTTAACATCAGAATTATCGCATAAAAATATACATACATGGTAATCGGCAGACCCGAGCCAAGGCAAGCCTCAGACGCGTTAGGGAAATCGATTCCGCGAGCCTCGAGGATCGGTCGCCAGTGAACTACCCTCTTTCGCGCTGGAACTCACGTCCGAGTACTCCGGTAAAAGGATCGTGCGAAAAATCTCCGCAGATGCTAAAACCTCACACTAATACTTTAATAGCTTAGATTTGCTTACTAAAAGATTAAAAATGTATCACTTTAAGTTTCACTCACAAGACACTTTTGCAACTATTAATAAAATTTCGACGGACCCAATGGCGCAAGATGGTATTGTTTTTTTCGGCCTTACCTATTGCTAGACTACTTAGATTCCAGCGCCACCGAATAAAGAGGGCGGGGCCTCTCATAGATGAGAGGTCCGATGCCCGTACTTATCCTGCGTACCCCGCGGCCGCGAGCGCGCGTGTAGATACGGTCGCCCGCAAGGTCGTGGGGTCTGAGCGGGAGCGGGAGCGAGCGCGCGTGTAGATACGGTCGCCCGCAAGGTCGTGGGGTCTGAGCGGGAGCGGGGGCGAGCGCGCGAGGGCGCTCTAGAGGCTCGAGCTGGGCGCGGGCCCGTGTTTGGGGTCTAATTATGTAATTCAGCAAAAGGGGAGGGACGGAGTGAGCCCGGCAGGTCTAGGGCTGCCGGTTATCGCTCGTAGGGACAGGGACTACACGCGATCACCGGCGAACGCGGTGTACTGCTCTATTATACGAATGCATGTGCAGTTTAATGATCGTGTTCTACCAGTGAGAGGATGGGGAAGGGCTGCGATATTCGCAGTAATTTGTCGGACGGTTCGTCTAAGACGTGTCGACGATGTCGGACGTGAGAGCGGTAGTGTTCGCCCAGGACAAAGATTTATACATCGGATAATTGTATTTGTTTTGTGTCTGGCTGTTAAATATGTATTCAAGTACTATATTTATGTAGTCCAGCAATATATCCGATCTATAAAGTCTG
This sequence comes from Heortia vitessoides, assembly GCA_020976665.1. Lineage (NCBI taxonomy): Eukaryota > Metazoa > Arthropoda > Insecta > Lepidoptera > Crambidae > Heortia > Heortia vitessoides. Next base: position 8,957,872 of record JACJUM010002842.1, read on the forward strand.
TAACATCCGACACGGTAAAACGATTGCCGGATTACCGAAGAACCGTTGTATTAATAATAAACCTTATCGCAACTAACATTAAACAAAGAATACAATTTTTGAACAATTCAGTAAATTTTCTACGCTGATTAAGGAATGATCGATTATGGGTCATTGACCTTTTTCGTACGTTTAACAATAGCAATTCAAAATTTGCAACTTCAAATATTTTAGGAAAATACATATTTGTGATCTTTGTTGATGAGCGTTATTCTACAGGAAGTTACTTAATTCACTTTATTTATTAACAGATGCAAATGTATATATATATATCTTTATCTATCTTAGGTACTTTAGAACCGTGTCACAGTGAAATAACATGCAATGAGTATGAAGACTAAACGTAAAGAACTTGAAGAACTAGAAGAAAGATTGATTGAATATTGACAACACCATAGTTACGTATGATCTTTGGGATGTATTGATAACCTTTTATGGTTTTCAATGGGTCAGGTGGGAGTAGATGGGGTTTTACACTTATGGGGACATTTATACTTATGACTTAACTTATGAGCGACACATAATACAATTTGGAATTGGATAATCCAACACAATTTACAGCTATGGTGAAAATTTTTCTCAACTTTAAGATTAATTTGATTTTTTCTATATAACATTAAAAAATTACTGATTTTTAATGTTATAAACCCTTTTAGGCTTTAATTTATTGGTAAAAAAAACTGCCGGAAAATAGAAGCATTAACTCTTCTTTATATGACCTAAAATTCCCAAAACGATTTAGAATAATTCCAATATTATCAAGATCCCGATCAAGACACTTACAAGACAATGCACCCTCACAAAATCTTTTAAAGTTCATATACAACGCAAATATTATACAAGGAATGTAAATGTATATACTACTATATATACATTTATCCATACGACTTAACTTATGAAAGACACAATACAATTTGGAATTGGATTATCCAACACAATTTACAGCTATGATGAAAATTTTTCTCAACTTTAAGATTAATTTGATTTTTTCTGCATAACCACGTACAAACAACTAAATAAAGGTTCGACTCAAAAGGTCTAATGGGAAGTACAGTAACTCTTTTTCGAATAAAGTGTTTCGTTTTATTTTAATTGGTTCTATTTTAAAGAAGTCTATAAATCACAGTTATGCCAAGAAATTTCCTACTTTTATAAAATATATAAACAAAAGTATTAGTGTAATATATGTTGCAATTTTATTATTATTAAGCAATGCAGAAAAATATAGCTTTAATAGGGTAATTTCATCTTTCAAAATTAATTTATAAATGATATTATATATGATTATTTAGAAATACAAAGTTCAATACACTGCACTTCGCATTTGCAAACGTATGACATTTATTTGTTTCTGTTCACATGACGTCCTAATAATGGCGCCTTCGTGTTGGCCAGTTTTGGCGCGATAATTATTTATTGTTTAAATTTTAGACGTTTTTTGTATAAATTGATATTATTTCCAGGAAATAAAAATACTACTTGACTATCAAATCGATACGAATATTTTAAATATATTTTAAAAAAGTAGAATAGCCCATTATGGTATTAAAGATACCTTCTATCATATCAAGATAATCCAACAAAATGAAAAAGAGACACAATTTTTCCCATTAACCACAGTGATACAAACAAATTCACAACATAAACTGATTAGTTTATTATACAAAATAACTGATTATTATACAATTTTTTTTTTATATATTCTTAAACTTTATCATTACATATTCAAAACTGGTCACGGAGAAGAAGCATTTCAACCCTTCCTAATCTTTACCGCTGGAAGTTCAGCTGTCTTTATCAACAATATCACCCAAAGAGTTGATAAAAAGTGGAACATCTAACCAATTAAATATGAATTATCTTCTTAAATTCCAAAGGCGTATCAAGAAGCCAGGCACTTTCCCCCCACCCCCTTAAAGTAAGTAAAAAATTGACCGAATCGTTCATCAATTCGCAAAATACAAAGACAGCAGCTCAGAAGCCCACTCGCAGTAACGCAGGCGCAAGTTGAGATCTTGCGTCGACTGCTAGTCGAGCTTCTGCTTCTTACCGTCTAGGTCGTAGAGGTCACGCGCGGCCTGGTCGCAGGCACCAAGGTCACGCCTGCCAAGGTCGCGCGCCCGCTTAAGCTTACCCGGGACGCTGAGGCGCGGGAGCGAGCGAATTTCGTTGGCTATATCGCGTATTTTTGCTATGGCGGTACGTGCTCGGGGCCTTGACGTCGACGGGTTTGGGTTTTCGGCCTGCAATGTAATTCGTGGTGCTAACTGATACGGGGCCGATAGCAGAGATCGCAGTGATTCTATCTTAAGCGCCGAGGGTCAGCGAGGTCAGTAACACAGTGATTTCAGCAATTGATCCCGGAGTCAGGTCAATGTATAAAAGGTTGTGTAAATTAACCCTACACGCGAATCCTACATTTGCAGTCTTAAACCCACCAAAACCGCATGGTGTTTTGGTGGGTTTAAAACTGCAAATGCATCAGAGACCAACGGCTGCGTGCAAAGTGCTTGAAGCACTTGTGTTACAGACATCAGACAACAGAGGAATCACAAATATCATGATATAAATATCTATCCTGGTTGAGGATCAATCTACGACGACCTTTGGCGGAGAAGATAGGACCACCACCATTGGGGCCCATCAAACCCAATAATAGTCTATAGCTAATAGTCTATATAAAACAGCTTTTAAAATAAAAAAAAGTTAGAAAGTAATTATTTGTTTTGAATTGTCTTTTTTGTTTCTTGCTGTAAACCTGCACACTGTCACACCTGTATAGCAGTCGTGTATGATCTGAAATAATTGTCATAGTTACCTCTGGCTTGACTTTTGCTGTTTTGCGTGGAGGATCGGAGTCTCCTTCGGTAAGGCTCGGCAACCTGATCGCTGGCTTCCGAGGCTTGATGTTGGGCAGCACTGACCATGTTACCAATACATTTCAATATAGTCAACAAATAAATAAATTGTACAAAAAAAACTTAAAGTAATTACCATACGTACATCACCGTGTCCTATCGCTCTTGTCCCTTACTCGAATCAGTCCTTTCTTACACGCTCGTGTATTCTTGGTACTTCTGACTGTCTTTAATACCTCTTCTACCTGGTTAAGGCGTGTTCGCATCGGTCGTCCTATACCAACTCTCCAATTCACATCCGTTCTATATATTTGTACAGTCATTCTACTTTCATCCATCCTTTCAACATGTCCAACCCATAACATTCCTTTCTCTATTGTTGTCACAATATCATCTTTTACATCACATCAATCCTTTATCACAATATTCTTTAATCTATCTCTCAAACTCACAACATACATACTACGAAGTGCTCTCATTTCAACAGCATTTATTCTAGTCGCATGCTTCTTCTGCTATACCATCGACATAAAATAAGTATATGGTGTTTTAAACGAATTACAAAGTTATAAAATACGTTTTTTTTTATAAGACCCGGTCAACAAACAATCATACAGTCCGCATGATAATAAGCAGATATCACCAGCACGTTGCCATTCTTGTAACTTGAAGATATTACATCACATTATCCAGTGATTTCGCTGCTCTCTCACCCTGCAAACCGTAATACAGTAATTCCAATAATGCTATTTGGCGGTAGAAATAAGAGAGAATGAGGTACCAATGCAGACGACCGATTATATTAATTACGAATGTTGTACAGTTATGAGTACCGCCACTAACATTTGTGATGCGCGCGTGCTGATGTGCCGATGGGGAGCACGGACAGGTCTAGTTTGATCTGGCTGCTGAAGTGGCGCGCTCCCGGCTCCGCGCCCGCTCCGCCTGCCGCTTCGCCTGTCACTACGGGCACAATTTTTTTTAATTATTTATTTTATTTAGGCACGCACTACAAAACCCTGTAACATTCTATGGGATCTTGGCAAGCTGTGAATCCACAAGGATGTAACAACTAACAAACACTTAATTTTAAAAAATTATATACATCGACAATAAAGACAATTCTTAGATAAATAATAAAATAAAACATCTTTAAAAGAAGAATGTATTATAGTACAATTTTGAACTGTCCATCTATGAGAGTTGTTCTAAGTATAGATGTGATCTAATTGGACAAGCAAGATTATCAAGATATGCTAAAAACGCGCCGTTTGTAAAATTGCGTGTCACACGATCTGCCTAGTACAAATGAGGCCACCTATGAAATTTTGGCGGTTTTTAAAACGCGGTTCATTTAAGTTTTTTTTAGTTTGCCGTTTCAGCTACCTTGCGCCACGCGTTCTCAAGACATGCCCTTCATCTTCAAGAGTCTTGATCATCCAAGGAAATAAAGGAATGATAATTATATAAGCTGCATTTTAAAGCTTTTAAAGAACAGTTTTGTTATGCTTTAGATAAAATACACGTAAATGTTAGAAAATTTAACTGTTTAATTTTTTATCTATATCCATTTTATAAAATAACAATGAAAATCTACAACATCTACATTTAAGATGAATCTTACCGGGCCCCACGGTAGATGCTGCATTCCAAACAACGAAAGAGTTTAAAGAAGTAAATTTTACATAGCAAATTTAATAATATATATCTAGAGATACAACTTTCTAAAAGGTTGGAAGTTCTGGTCAATTAAAAATAAAGCCATTTGATGAAAAGTAAGAATTGCTCACGCCTATCCTATTCACTCGCACGTATTGCATCGGGTGCGATGACGTCACTGTTCATATATTTTATCTACTTCCATATAATAATATCTAAGAAAATCGCCAAACTCGCTCGATTAAAAAATAATCAAGTTGATATCTCTATTTTACGAAATAGATAGTTACCAGCAATAGCCTTGCCTCCGCCTGATTGGTTCGTGTGAGTGATTTCACTGTATTTTATGTCGCACTCTTCTATGCGTTTCTTCAAATCAGCTGTAATTTAATAATATTAGTTTACTCTTCTCTGATTCACAAATCAGCATGGCAGAGGGCGCTGCAGTCGATATCTAGACTATCTTTAATTTCATACCTTGTTTAATATCCTAATCGCTTGAAATACCATACGGTCGACGCTTGTCATATTCGCTAGTATTTATATGTTTTCAGTCATCAGTACTATTCTGTTTTGCCGGTACCGTGAGGTACCAGAACTTATTGGTGACAATACCTCAGTACCCGAAATAGAGTAGCTCAAATAAAACAGGGCGGGGATGGGCAGCAACATCCCTGAAGCTACGCTCTGCGATTGCCACCACGTTTGCCTAGCGCGGCAATTATGGGCAATTTCCCCCTTTCATGAAGAGGCCTATTTTCAGCAGTGGACGTTTTAAGGCTGCTATTTATATAATTGTGTATAGGTATCTTTAATTTGAAAAATCATTTCTTCTTGTAGGTTTGGTCGCTCACGTAATTAACCTGCTATAAACTCCGTATTAGAGGACACGTCTGGTGCCTGGTCTAGTATAAAAGTAGCACACTTAATGACCTATTCGTTTAAATGACTCTTATCACCAAAAGGTTGTCAGGGTCATCAGTCATTTGTGTAATATCGTGATAAGCAATATATACTTAGATTCTTTTTGTTGTTTGGACTATTTAAAAGTGATTATGATAAGACAAATTTGACTTGGAGAGTTTTCTGTTAAGACATACAAAGTGATCATACCTATAGCAGAGTTTTGACCTTTCTGCTTTTGCAACAAACCTCGGATAGTTTTGCGCTGTCTGCATACAATCTTATTATATAGGAGCACCTGTAAATACCAGACAAATTTATTAAAAAAAAATCACAACCAGAATTATACATGCTAGGCTAGACTGAATAATAATATACTCTTTATTGTACCCCAATGAAAACAACACAAGAACATCACAAAAACATGGAATAGTAGGTACAAGAGGCGACCTTATCGCTTAATGCAATTTCTTACAGGCAACTTTAGACTTAGATTCTTTATAATGTTTTTTTTCTTTCACGTCAACAAACAGACATACATTCCGCGTGATACAGTATCATTACAGTCTATAGACACTCGTAATATGATAATGATATCACTAACGTGTAGCCAACCATGTGACCTAAAAGTCACATGTTACATAAACACTGCCCCAATCACCCTTTAAACCCGAACATTATGTTGGAGGCAGAAATACGCGAAAGTGAGGTACTAATACGAACGAACAATGTAAGACGTCTACCTGTAGTATAATAATGTATAAAAGAAAAAACTGTGATCAAAAGCGAGGTACCATAAACAATAAAGGCTTAAGTTTAGGCTTAAAAAAGTGTTGAGAACGAACAGACCGGCTTATGGAAGTAGCTTATGGAATATTTGAACATCTTATATCCGAGTCAGATTTTTATCGCTTAAAGCACTTGTGTTACAGACTTCAGACATCACAATTATTATCATATAAATATTGGTCCTGGGTGGTAATCTAACCCACGGCCCTTGGCAAAGATCGAGCCGACGAGTACCACTCAACGGCGCCTCTGCAGCCCGATCTCGCTCAAATAGCCGTCGATGCGTTAAATCATTTCCAACCATCACCAAAGAGGAAAACTGAGTCAAGTATTAGCTGTATAGACAAGAACTGCACGCGGTAGGCGCGTAGGGTTCCCTGATCTAAGGTCTATTGAATAATGGTCATTGGTCATAGACCAAGACAATACCAGAGTATTGAGAACTAACAGACCCGTTTATAGATTGTTTTGTACTGCGTGGCGAGGTACATGGAGAGCTTGGCGTTGAGGGCCGACCGTTTGCGTAGTTGAAGCATCTCTTGGCGGATCGCGAGCGGGACCAACGCCCCACCTGTGGGGCATAGTAAACCTATATCAATAGAAAATCAATTGCCGCTTGAATAAGTTATAAAACTGTCTCACATTTTCTATGATTAATTGCATAAATGAATAAATCCCACAACATATCATACATTGACCCGATCCCGTAATAATTCGGTTAAAGCACTTGTGTTACGGACACCAGACAACAGAGGTGTTACAAATATAATACTTAAATATATATATGTAAAGAAATTAGTTCTTTAATTATCTATGGGCCTATCTATGAATAGAGGGCGCGACTGACAGTGCCAACTTAATGACGTTTTTAAAATATGGCGATAGGGTAGATTAATAAAAAGTTTACTAATTGTGATAAAGGAATCGACTAGCTAATTTTTAAATAGTAGCTAAAATTAATAAACTTTAAATGTCGTTTCTTTGTATTTTCAGGTATGTTGTGTATCTGGATTGTATTGTTCTTGTTGTTAAAATAGATATTTGTGCTAAATAAATCTTTGTATTTTCAGAGCAACACGTTTATTATTACAAGATTCCTAGATCACTATCGAATTGTCTTATATATATTTAACACCCAGACACAGAACAAACATAAATATTATTATATTATTTTTTGTACTGAGTGAGGATCGAAACTTTGATCATGCCTTTGGCGCAAAAGACAGATTTACTACCATCTGTGTCATCGGGTACCTATTTTTACAGGTCAATTTTATTATTTACAAGATATATATTACTAGCTGTGCCCGCGACTACGTCCGCGTAGCATAGTTTTTTTGAGTAATATACCTCTTTACCTTAACTTATATAAACTTTAAATGTCATGTTTATTTATATAATATAAACAATGGCCTAAAAAATAAGTTTCAAGTTTCTAGCTCTAAAAATAGCGATACTTCCATACAATTTTTCATCTCCCTTTTCGACCCCTTACAAGCCTTATCTCGAATTAAAAAATAGCATATGTCTTTTCTCAGGGTCTTAATAATGTCTGTGCAAATTTCATCAAAATCGTTTGAGAGGTTCAAGCAGGAAAGCGTAACAGACAGACAGAGTATTTCGCATTTATAATATTAGTAAGGATGCTAGCACTGTATAAATTTCAAGATTGTATTACAGTTATTGTTTAGTTTCAAAAGTGTGTGTTATGTTTTTTTGTTATTTTTTAATTTTATTTGGTACATTGACATACTTCCTCATGTTTTCAAATATGTTTTCCACACATTTTACATGCAAAGATCGCCTAGAAGAAATCGCTCTATGCAATATGGCCGCCAATAAATTGTACTTCATTATGTATTACCAATAATAATATTATCTGTAAATTTTGTTTGAACGCGCTAATTTCGAGACGGTCTGGTCTAAATTGAATAATTCTAAGTGTTGGATAGTCCATTCAACAAGGAAGGCAATTGTACCCCCTAAAACCACCCACGCGGACAAGGTCGCAGGCAGTGTAGTTTATAATATTTGCACTGACATATAATAAGAATAATTCACACTACATCTCATATTGACCTGACTCCGACTGATTTGTGTGAATATATTTATATAAGTCATGCTATCTGGCTAGATTGTTACAACAATGACAAACAAGCATACGTTTGAAGATACCGTACATTATAGGAGACGAGTTGTATGAAGGATACTTGTTTATTTGTGTCCTGATTACATTAGATCAGGTGACCATTAACGTACCCCCTGATCTGCCATGAACGATGTGAAGACACTCACTCCCCAAGTCGGTAGCTCAAGGCCCCCATTCATTATATAAACGCCTATAGAAATTACCTAGTAATTTAATTGTCTCTCAGAAAACAGAGAGTAAATATGAAGTAAAAAAACAGTATAAATCACACTCAGTATACAGCAAAAGAGAACTGTAGATGAATTATGATGTCTTTCAAGGTCCTATCCAGATGGTCTCATATAAAGTATCAAATCTAACTTTCATTAGACATGATGACATCTCGACTAAAATAGAACAGTACATTGAATTATCTTAACAATAACTTACACCGCTAAACCGATAGCGCAGATGGTGATGATCCTATCTTATGCGCCAAGGGTCGAAGGTCGAGGGAGGATAAACATTTATATGAGGATATTTGAGTTTGTTCTGTGTCTGGGTGTTAAAAATATGTATTTCAGTATTATATATATGGTTCCTTTGCTTTTAAAATTGTTATTATGATATCATAAACGCGAAATTTGTCAGTGTGAGCTTTATCATGAGACTTATCAATTTTATTATTCGTAACATAATACTAATGCATACTGCTTACTTAAAAAAATATATAGGTATGTATTCATTTAAACATAAAACCGAAATTTCAATTTCAGACATAAAATAATTAATTCGTTTCTCGCTAGAAGCTTCTCAACTTATATAATAAATTTAAAGTTTTACCTTTAAACGAAATAGAAACAGGCAATGTTGGAAAAGTCTTCATTTTTATCAATAAGAATAAATAATAAAATTCGTTATCACACAACACAGAACACTTCGAATCTATTTGATAGCATTATTCACAATAAACAGTGGACGAAATGGTAAAACACAAAACAGAACGTGAATCCCGCGCTTTTGTACGCAACACTAACGCCATCTCTGTATTAGAGACCGGACTACGACGTAACCGCAAGCGTATTGATGCCTCAGGCAGGTATCCTAGCATTATATGCAAGTCTTAATTAGGTCAATGCCCGTATTAGACCATGGTTGTATTGGTTAATTTAGCGTCCCGTATCAAGGAGCGGAATTCAATATTGATTTTATGTGGAGTGCAGGGGAACAGATTTGGTACCACGAAATTTGATTTGAAGAGATGCTTTGCATGGAATTTTTTTTTAATATAATTTCCCACATTATATCATACATTGACCCGACTCCGTGGTAAGTCGCTTAAAGCCCATGTGTTACGGACGTCGAACAACTGCGGAATCACAAATATAATACTTAAATACACACACATATATATATATAGGCACCAAACAAATACAAATATCATCATATAAATATTTGCGCTGGGTTGGGGTCTAACGCACGTCATTGGGCTCATAATATTATTATAACTCACCATGCGAAGGCTTGGGCACCGGCTTCGCTACGCCTTGCTGCAGCTTCTTCCTCAACGCCGACGATATTTTTTCGTCGAAATGTTCGATGGCCATGCTGGATATATCCCTCAGTTCTTGGAGCACTTCGTGAGCCCGAGGCGGTGACTTTGTGGTCTCCACTAATTTGAGGACACGTCGCATTTCATCAATAACCTACCAAACAACGTGCAAGCAATTTAAACTTCGATTATCATCACATCAGCTTGTACCAGGTGTCGTAGGAGCCGACTAACGTAACGGAACCAACAGATGGTGGTATACCCATCCGAAACAGTGAAACACAAATACACAGGGAGGGGACGGGCAGTAGCATCCCCGTCGCGAATGCTGCGGGGATGCCAATACGCTTGCCCATCGCGGCAATTACAGGCAAAATTCCCACTTTGTTGGGTTGGCCTGTGTTCAGCAGTAGTTGGTTCTACGGCTGGTATAATGATGATGACAGAAACCGTCAAATATTAGATGTTACCTGTAAGAAGTAAATATAAACTTATAAATTTACAAACTCATTGAACTTTTTTAAATCATCCCCCCATTTATTCCTTCAAATAAACTTAAGTTGAACCTTTCAAAATTGTCAACCTAAGTGTCCTAACAGTGCAACTTTCAATTCTTTCACAACTTTCATTCTCACCTTTCCGGGTATGAAGCAACATATTCCATTGTCTATGAATTTGGTATACGTCATATTTAGCATGGATATGCGAGTTTCGAGCGACGTCAGGATGTCATTGTGCCTTGCTAGTGGGTGATATCTGCAAATGTTAAGAGATTTTCACCATTGACCTCAAACCAAGTAGTTAACAAATTATGCCGATGATAACGCAGAGCGCCGTCACGAAAACGATTCCCACACCTACACAAATTATATTTGTATTGATTCTGGGTGTTAGGGTTCCTTGCTTTCCGAGTTTAGTGACCAGGACAACATATCAAACAATAATAACGATAACCTTTCTCCGAGATGTGTAGCTTTAAGCACTTGTATTACGGGTTTCAGACAATAGAGGAATTACAAATATAGTGCTTAGATTTAATTAAATAACACCCAGACACAGAACAAATACACATATCCATCATATAAATATTTGCTCTGGGTAGAGATTGAATCCACTTTCCATCCAATCCAACTTTTGACGCGCAAGATAGGACAACTACCACCTGCACCATCCAGCCCGTCATATATATATATATATATATATATATGCACACTAATGGCTCCTTAAGCCATATTTATTCCAGAATTACAAAGCACTTAGCAAGGTTTTTCGAGCATATGAAAACGAAACATATTGTTAAATAAATAAGTAATTTGTTGGTTGTAATGTAATAATAGTTAATAATAGTTGTTGCATTCTCCAATAATAGTATATCTGCAAATCATTCCATCTAAAGAACGTGCAATAGGTAAGATTTAGATGTTCGCAATTATATATACCTACATAGATTAAATATATTCAATCTATGTAGGTATATTATTGTATCAAATCTATGTAGGTATTTCAAGAATGATATAAAGAATAAGAATTAGATTATGATTGGGTTGTATACAGTTTTCTTACTTACAAAACCTGTACATTACCTGCTAGTTGTTAAATAGTTATGTAAACTTATGCTATTAAATAGGTAGATAGATTTGAACAATTAATTTGTTTTTCAAGTTTATAATTTATTGCTCTAGTCTAACAGATGTAACTGTACTCAATCATATATTTTTTTAAATAAATGATGCCATAGACTATGAATGTATATGTATAATAATTTTAAAACTTGAAAACCATGACACTTAAATTTTTTTCTATGACCTATGCTCCGTTACTATGTTTTACTTTTTTTATGTATTGGAAACTAATACCTAAGATGCTTAAATGCATAACTGAAACTAAACTAGGTAATGATATCACAAAATATATAATCATGATTATTAATTTAATCAGCTACTTGAAGTGTTAAATAGGGTAAATATGTATGACACATTCATACCAGCCTGTACTTAATAAATCAATCTTTGATGATATTTTCATATTTTAATTGGAAATTGTTTAGAATTTGTGAGGATTTAATTATGTGTATTAGCCGTGAGGTACCGGCAGAGTAGAATAGTACCTCCTTCTGTGTCAGGTGTCGAGACGACTAAGGTACCAAAACAGGCAGATGAAAGTATATTCATCCAAATCAGTGTAAAAAGGAGTTTCAGGTTAAGTCAGGAGTCAGTCAGGTTAAAAGGAGTCAGAATGTATGAGATATTATGTAAATATAATTAATGCATGTGCTAAATACAAAATTTACATAATGTGTAGTTACTTAGCTGCGTTACTGACAAATCTATTTTGTACCTGCGTTCTGATTCTCTGCGAGGCAGTTGCGCCTTGACTGTCTTCAAAGCTCGAGAATGGCGCCGCTCAATCCAGTGGAAACCCCGATTAAGCAGACGCATACATATTTCATTGACAGACTTAGACACCTGTTAATAAAAATAATTGTTATTATGTAAAAGTATTGATTACATCTTTACAAAAATGTAATACTTATTGATACCTAGAGGAATTAAATCTTTATAAGCCAACAAGTAAATATAACTAAATCTTAATTAATGTTATCTTTGTCTGACTTGTACTGATGTCACAAAAATAATAAAACATGTGGTTTCTAGCATTGTTACACTTTTTTTATATAAAAAAATAATATAACTGCATTTTTATTGAAATTTAATACCATTCAAAGCATAGCCTTACTATCTTTATCTAATGAACTATATCTATATAATAGATACATAAATATATTTTAATCTTTGACTAACAGTTAGTCATCGCTTTGGTTCGGTCAATCACGTTTATTTCTATAATTACATCATTCAAATTTATCACTTACCAGTCTGTTCTTAGCTATTTCATCGTAGGAGAAATTAGAAAATATTTTTTCTAGAACCACCACTGGTAGGTTCAAAAGGTTCATTATCGTATTGTCACTATCATTCATAAAAAAGTAACAATTTACAGCACTGACCTCCACGAAGTTTAATAATAAAAGAATGTTTACACCTCTCAACAAAAGCTATGTGATTTTCGCGATGTTTCTTCTTTTCCGTAAGCAGCTTCCAGATACTCACGGTTTTCTCTTTTCCTCTTACAGAGATTATCAAAGTGCAAAGAAGATGCAAAAACAATGTCAAAGGATGTTAGTTGCCATAGAATATATCACGCTATTAACTAGCGACATCTATGACACATCTTCATAGTACTGAATTTTCTAATACAAGTGCTAGATGGCGTTTTATAATGCAATTTGAAGCATGGCATGCACTTAAACTACGATTATTAACAAATTTTTGACTTATTAAAACAATAATATTACAAATATTAATTCTTTTTAAATTTAGTAATGAATATTACAACACTTGCAATTAAATATATATATATATACAATAAATATAAAATCTATCTAGATGTTCTTGACATTAAGTTATTATTTATTGCCACATCGAATATTTTAATGTTACGTAGCAAATTTATTATGTGTTGGTTTTCAAAACAAACAAACTAAATTGATATTAGAATATTAAATCAGTTTTTATAACAAGAACCATTTACAAAACAAATTTTGTTTTTAAATGTTTTTATAATATTTTTCTTTGAATAAGGAAAACTAAAAAATATATATTGCTGAACTTAGAATGTTGTAGTTTGATAAGCTGAGTACTTACATTCTATCTCATATTTTTGAATACATAATTCATAAATACAATTAATAAAAAGGCAATATCTCGAGCCACCAGAAACTTTCCTGAGATTAATACAAAATACGAATATATAATATATAATTCCAAATATTCCCAATATCGGTTGTTGGTATTGGCCGTGACATTTTAACATACAGTCAGAGCAATCATATTTTTCAGCAAACAATATCTTCTAACGGGATAGCCACTTGACTCCGCAGTTGAATCAACTTTACTATATTGAACTATCTAGTGTCTTACATAATGTACATATTTTTTTAATGAAGCAATAACGATTATATTCGATTTAGAAAAAAATAATTCTAAGATATTCCGAGGTGTTCGCAACGACAAAAGTTATTGTTGGCATATCAGAAGAGCCTGTGTATTCATAATTTTTTACTAAAATTATTAAATTGTTAATTGAATATTTAGTATATAGAAGGACGATGGTAAAAAGGTTAAGGTGTGTGCAAT
>JACJUM010002842.1:8972005-8987055 GCA_020976665.1 Heortia vitessoides
TTTCAGACTTTGCGTTATGTGATATAGCCTAAGTTACTACTTATTACGTAAACTATCTGCCAGTGAAAGCCCCGTCCAAATCGGCCCAACCGTTTCAGAGATTAGCCGGAACAAACAGAAAGAATGGCAGACAGACAACAATTTAAAAAAAATATATTTTCGCATGTGTACCATATATACGTTCATACACATGTAGTAGAAAGCGGTTATTTTAATATTACAAACAGACATTTATTCCAAACAAGATTTAAAACAAAGATAAATACTTATGATAATAGTTTTTCTGTTACAGTTCGCCAACAATGGTAGCCTGATGGTGGAAGGCCCTCAAAGTGAAGAGAGTCAAGAACCTGTAGTCAAACTTGAGGAGCAGAACCGGGAAGCGGTGCTGCTAACCTTCGAGAGTGTTATCAATGAGCATGCATCACACTCCGTATTCGGCTATAGCCAGGATATTTCAATGCAGACCATATCCAACCATGTCTGCAAAGTGTGTCATCTAGTCTTCCAATCCAACAAAACTTTACGGATGCATCAAAAAAGAAAACACAAATCATTCAGAAGGTCCTTCAAACATATATGTGATTACTGCGGAATGTCCTACGAAATGAAAAACAGTTTGGTTGCTCATATAAAAAGGAAACATGGTCCAGGTACCAGTACGGATGACCACGAAGAGAGAACTTGTGATATTTGCGCTCTAGTCTTCAAAGGTATGACAAGGTTAAGAATGCATATGCGTAGAAAACATGGTCTGTTCGAGGAATCGTTCAAACACGCCTGCCCAGACTGTGGATTAACCTACGACAAATATAGAAGCTTGATAGTACATATGCAGAGAAAACATTCGAATATAACAAAACCAGAATTGAACCAGTGGTACAATTGCCCGTTCTGCCCCAAAATATTCACTAGAAGAGAAACATACGCTCGACACGTACAAAGGAAGCACAAAGTTTCCGATGATGATGCTCAAAATGAAACTAACAGTGTGCCAGATTATTTAGATAGTTGCATAAATACTGAAACCGGGGAGATTTCTTGCAAAGAATGCCCTCTAGTATTTTCCTCAATTAATTCCCTCAAATTACACATGAGGAGAAAGCATAATGCTTTGAAAGAAGATTTTAGGCTTAAATGTAGAATTTGTAATTTGTCATACGATAAAATCGAGAGCCTGAAAAGACATGTGCGGAGGAAACACGATAAGGGATCTTATTGTGAAGTGTGCAATAAACAGTTCGATACGAGAGAAAGTTATTTAAACCATTCCCATGTGAAAGTTATAAAGGAATGTTCAATCTGTGGTTTAATATTCGCGTCACAAGGTGGTCTGGCGAAGCACATACGGTGTACGCACAAAATTGACAGCCCAAAGGTTGTTTTCTGTAATATATGCAACGAAGGCTTCTATGATAAACGCCAGTTAAAGCCGCATTTAATGAAGGTGCATTTAAAAGTGTCATACACATGTAGGTATTGTAAGAAAGTCTTCAAAGCTAAAGAGAGTTACAGGCGGCACATTTTATTCAAGCACCCCGTCGATAACCACATTGCTGCGCAAACGCAGAAGTGCGAGAAGTGTTCAGAAACGTTTGTGGACGAGTTTGAGTTGTGTAAACACGTTAACAGTGTTCACGGCAACGCGAATCCGGACTTAAGTCCTAATTTGATGGATGTGAAAAAAGAAGAGGTGGAGGTGAAAAATTCGTATCAGTGTACGAAATGTTCAGAAGTCTATTCCAGTTGGGAGGAACTGAAATTGCATTATGAGCAAAACCATCACTTCGGCGTTGAAACTCAGTGTCAGATATGTGGAGAAATAGTGCCAGGAACGGAGCTGCAGAAACATATCAAGACGGCGCACACGGAGAACCAAGTGGTGCAGTGTAAATATTGTGAGTTCGAGACTACGAACAGAGCAAGTATGACACAGCACGTATTGAGACATAAGAATGCCACAACACTGCACTGTGACTTTGCAGGGTGTAAATATAAGAGTTACTATGACGGTGCGATGCAGAAACATAAGCAGAAACATATGGAGTTAGGTGTTAAATTGCAATGTACAAAATGTCCGTTCCAAACGATGAACAAGTATATTCTCCGGTATCACGAAGAAGCCCACATGACTGGCAAGAAGAGGTACACTTGCGATCAGTGTGATTATGCGACAATATTGCCAGCTAATTTGGTCCAGCACAAATATAAGCATTCTAACGAGAAAAGGTTCAAGTGTGAAGTTTGTCCGTTTGCCACAAAATACAACACGTCTCTGAGGTTCCATGTTAAGAAGAAACATTGTGATCTCCCAAGCTTCAGTTAATCAATGTTAAGTTTATTGTTTTGTGTATATAAATTAAACTATAAAGAATTTGGTGTTATGACATGGTGATTATTTTTAAACCTTAAAAAATACATGAGATCGACCTAGGTCGTCTGAAATTTGAAAAATTTTGAAAATTTTGCCCATAATTGGTGGAAATCGCAGAGCATAGGATGCTGCTGCCCATCCCCACCCTGTAGTGTTTAAGTTGTGCTGTTTCGGATGGATATACCGCCACCTGTCGGTTCTGATAACTAAGTCGCCTCTTATGCCCCTGGTAATGAGGAATGTACTATTAATCTCTTCCGGTACCCCGCAGCATTCCATGGCCGTTATTAGGGGCAGGGACAGGGGCAAAACGTGGACGGACGGACAACGTTGGGAACTAGCTATCTAGAGCGTTCTTCGCTCAAGAGGGCTGCACGCGTTTACGACCGAACACGGTATTTAGGAAATTTAGTCTCGTTTGATATTAAATCGGTTTCTTTCGGTTAGTTAACTCAGTTCTCAATAATATCTAGTTTAATATGTAGGTACCTACTACATTTTAAAATTAGATATTATTAAGAAACCAATATTGAACTATAATTTCGATCGAATAAAGTATATACATTATATTATCCACTGTGAAAATCCTAATAGGTATATGAGTCAGGGTGAAGTTGACTTCTTGGGCAGTCTTGAAGTATAGATAAACTTTTATCTCAACTTCCAAGCGTCACAATGAAAAAAAAACGACTAAATACACATAAATACTGTTTCTCCATAAAATGAAGTAATACTTAAAACGTTTTATATATAAAAGATCTAAGAAGCCGACATTATTGCGACTCGACACCAGTAGCTTGTGTTCGTGGCGGACCCAAGTGGTGAGTAGACATTTCATACATTTTCGCATAGCTAAAACATGTGCGCTGAGTTGCAAAATGTATGAGTAATTTGTATAATGCTTGTCACCTGTCGTTGTACGGCCCAAAAACGTCTCTCCCACCTTCGATCCATGACCTGAGCTATTGTCGATTGCTCCAATAGATTCTAACGTAGGAGACATGAAAGTCCACAAGCACGCACACAAGTACCCTTGTGTGCTTGTTTGTCGACCAATTTTCTTTTCGATTTTGATGAATTTTCAAAAATCCTTTCTTAATGCTGCATTTTAAAAAGAACCAAAGGAACAAAAGTTCACCATTATGGCTGGTTGATATATCAGAAAGCTTCTTTTATTACTTATATAGATATTAATGTTAAAAATAAAGTATTCACATAGAATAACACATCCGAAATAAAACAAGCATAAATCTTTAATATTTTATTAACACACTTTCATTCACTTAAGTATCTATAAATACAACATATTTACAAGTAAATAAAATGTTACAATAGGAAAAACATTCTTCAAAATAATTACTGTCAGAGTGAAGAAAAAATTGTAAATAAAATGTGGCCGATTTTGCCGCTTTAATTAAATATATATATTCCGCCTATATATTTTCGTTACATGAGACAAACAATATTTACAATTTCATAATAACCAATATCATATTTTTCCACAAACATCGATATCACAGTATGTTGCTTGCATGCAAGCAGAAACAAAGCTCTTATGAGTTCAATGGTTTCTCTTAATCCGGTTGTGCTAACCAAGATCGCCATAATCGGTCATAAATAGAAATTGGATATTTATTTAAAGGTCAGGTAAATACAGACTCTGTGGTAAGTCGATAAAAGCACTTGTGTTACGGAAATCAGACAAAAGAGGAATCACAAATATACTATTTAACACACAGACACAGAACAAACAAATATCATCGTATAAATATTTGTTCTGGGTGGGGATCGAACCGATGACCGTTGGCACATAAGTAAGGATCAGAACCATCTGTGCCATCGGGCCCAGTTGCCTAAACATTGTGCTAAACAAATGAGAATGCGAAACTAATACTTTATTTTTTGTAAGAGGGTTTTTGTTTCCTGCACAAGTAGTCCCTACCACTAACAAGCGGTCAACGATTTCAATATTAAAATGTTTCTGAATTTGTATTTCCCAACCTATATTCGATGTTTTCTTTTTAAATACTGTAATCATATTTTATTAAATAATAATAGACGTTGAAAACTAGGGGTTCGGCCCGACTTCGTCCCGTCTGTTTTTTATCAACTAGCATTTTCATTATGAGTTGTGAAATGATAAATGTAAGCAAAATTAATTAATCGTCGGTGAGAGAAAAAGCACAGATTTGGCACACAGGATCACCGCCTTCTGTGCCATCGGCCCCGTTCAAAGGTTTCGATAACACAATGGCAGTGCAGTCCCCCGGTATGGGAAGATGCAGGTTCAAGTCCCGCTTGACACTTGAGTTGTTTGTTTCTAGTAAACCGTAAATAAAAACAATTGGCCGTGAGGTACCCGCAGAGTAGAATAGTACCAGGTGCCGCAAGAAGCAACTAAGGTATCAAAACCGACAGAGGGCGGTATATCGATCCGGAACAGTGTAGCTTAAATGCATAGAGTGGGGATGGGCAGCAGCATCCCCGTCGCGAAAGCTCCTCTCTGCGATTTCCAATACGCTTGCCCAGCACAGCAATTATGGGCAAAATTCCCCCTTTTTTGGGTAAATGAAACAGAACAATATTATAAAATTACAGATATCGACAAAAAAGGTACAAAATCTGACAAAAACGTAATGTAAAACAAAATTGTCTTATTTATTGCATCACCCAAACACCCCTTCACCAAATAACTACATGTAATAAATAATTTATCTCTAATTATAATCGATGAGACGACGGAGATTTTTACTAATGTAATACACCAATACATAATAAGCTTATATACTTATTCAGTTTTATGTATACGCTACGAATTAAACTCATACAAATCTGTCAAATTTCCGCAAGCTATTTTGATCCTTTCTAAGATTTTCGTGTTAAGAAGGATATTATTATATTTTTTTAGAGAAATATTGAAAAAATTAAAGAAATGTTTTCGAATTGTAACACAATTTGAGTAAAGATGCGAGACATTATGAAACATTCGCAAATAGTATTATTGTATGTACCTAGTTTTTCAAATAGTAAACAAACAATTCATATTCTATCATTCTTTATTATTGGACTTCTATTTAGCACTTTTTATTAAATGAAAAAAACAATAAATATGAATAAATAAATGACCTTTACTGACCTGACCAATAAATAAGTGACCTTTATGCCACAAACGTAGAGTTCATTATCGATGGATATTGTGTAAAAATATTGCTTTATAAGATTTGTATAGCATTAAGTGGTTTAGTACGGAGATGAAGTCACATCACATTCATATAACTACTTGCGATAAACATTGGATGTGCCGCCACAAAAGCATTTTACAAAAGGTAGGCTCTTTAGAAAGGTCGTCTGCATTGGTACCTCACTCTCACCTATTTCTACCGCCAAACAGCAGCGTTCGAATTGCTGTGTACCGGTTTGAAGGGTGAAAGAGGCAGTGAAATTACTGGGTAAATGCGACATAGTATCTTCAATTCACAAGGTTGGTGACACACTAGTGAAGACACGACCCTCTATAGGCTGCGGTCACGTTTACCATCAAGCGGAACGCATGCGTGTTTGATATATATATACACATTATATATATACATGTATATATATACATATATATATATATATATATGTGTATATATATATACATGTATATATTCATCTCATCATCATATATTCATCATTAATTACACTGACTAGCCTTTTAAATTTGTTGTTTATTATGTCAATGTGATGATAAAGAGATGAATAAGTAAATTCGCAATACTTCTGCGCAGATTTAAGGCAGCTATGACGGTTTTATTTGATAAAACTGCCCTATATAATTAAATGCCACTGTAGTTTTTGGTTGTGTATATGCCAGACGACTTCATTATAGTTGGCTATTCTGCTGCCTCTGAAACTAAACATAGTAACCCTTCCCAGTAAAATATTGTACACAAAGCTAATATAACAATCTTAATCGAAATTTAACTCTAAGCGAGAGCAATTAAGTTCAAAATTGGTTGCGTAAATTCAGTTATGTGTAGATTGAGAAATCGCTTTGTGTAGAAGCCAAGGGTTCCTTTCTGGTGGCCCATGTAATGAACCTGCATTAATTTTAGTTTTGAGACCTGTCTGGTGCCGGTAGACTAGTATAAGGTAGACTTAATTTAAATGTTAGATGGCTCTTATAAACCCGTGGGGTCATCAGGGTCATCAGTATTATGAGTGTGTAATAGAATTTAGTATTTCATATTTCTGAAACAAATTTTGTTATTTGTCGATTTGAGGTGCATTTAATTAGCATACTTGAATGAAGAGTATTTTAATTTTATTTAATTCAAATATATCGCACCTCTAGATGAAGACTGCAACAATTCAATACTGCAATATTACGTAGACTTGTAGAAATTTACATAAATAACCGCTTTAGGGTTCATGAATTGAATACTCATTCTCAAGAAAAACTTTTCTGTTCATTTTGTCTATTCATATCTTCCCAAACGATTTAGACCTTCCTATGATTTAGAATTACACACATATATCACGCCTGGGCCCATCGGGGTAGACAGAGACTATGGATTTCTATTTGCTACGATCTTGGCATACTTTTCTCGCTTCCCTTACGTGCAAAGTCCTTTCATACACGCTCGTTTATTCTTAGTACTTGACCCGGCCGGTTATCACCTA
Organism: Heortia vitessoides; assembly: GCA_020976665.1. Taxonomy (NCBI): domain Eukaryota; kingdom Metazoa; phylum Arthropoda; class Insecta; order Lepidoptera; family Crambidae; genus Heortia; species Heortia vitessoides. Next base: position 8,979,042 of record JACJUM010002842.1, read on the forward strand.
TTCTACTTGATTAAGGTATGTTCGCCTCGGTCGTCCTATTTCTATATATATCTATATCCTCACATCCTATATCCTCTTCCATTCAATTCACTTCACATTGTATATATTTATACAGATATTTTACATTTTAGATTTATGGCATATATTATTTGGAATTGATGCAGTCTTCATTTAAGTGTATTACACCCATTTTGATTAATTCTAGTGATATCTTTCACTTCCAAATTGCAGACACATTCACTAATAATGCAGACAAGACACAATGGCCCAGAGTAAACAATTCAATGGGCGACCTTTCTCTTTTAAATTGTCAGTTGCAATCGTGTGTTGCCAGCATGTATGTTCCAGGTTCAGTTGTTGATGGCAACCCAGCCGCTCTTCCCATCAGCCAGCTGCACTTGTATGAGCCGCATGGTGGTGTTACCCTTTTCGTCCGTCGTCACGATCTGAAGCAAGCATTGGTTATTTATTAAATAAATGTGTGTTATTTATTGTAAAGGCCATTGTTCTGTTGCGTAGGGTCATGGGTTCGTTCCCCAACCAGGAAAAATATTGTATATACATATCTATAATTAATAATTGTATAATTGTTTATAACAATATTAAAACACTATTAATTAATACAATTTAATATTAATTCAATTTAATGAGACATTCAATTTAAAGGTCCCCAGAATGCTTGCAGCATGTCCACGCTGCACAGCAAGCGACATCCTCTACATCAGAAAAGCCCCGGAGCTGTGGTCCAATCCCCGGTCCAGCAAACGCCTTCCTAACTCTTTGATAAAGAAGTTTCCTTCTTTATTCCATACATGGTTTTAGTACCTTACCGGCACCTGATACAGTGGGTGGTACTTTTCTATTCTGCTTACCTCACGGCTACGGTTGGATATATATGAAAATTTCAATTAAACCTGGCATAAAGACATCAGTGTCAAGACTGGAGTCGAGAACTTTATGTAATGTTGAAAGATCACAAGTTGCCGTCTCATAAGAAGAGAATCAAGGTTGAACGTTGCAAGTCTATCATAGGTTTTCAAACTTTATCTAGGCTAGCCTGAAACTAAAATTACGAACAAACCGTTTCTGTATTGGATTCAAGCCTGCTAATATGATTTTAATAACAGGATGACCATATAAAATAAAAATATTCAAGAATGCTTTTAGTTGCCGCAAAGAAACTAAAACGTATAACAAAAAAAGTAAAAAGTTTTAAAGTAATTCATAGAGAAATTTTGTCCAAATAGAGACTGGTGGTAAGGATGCCTTTCTCGATAAACGGACTACCCAACACTGAAATAGGTTTTCAAATCGGATCATTAGTTCTTGAGATTAGCGCGTTCAAACAAACAAACTCTTCATCTTTATAAAATTAGTATAGATTCATTTATTTTTAATTGAAATTTTGTTATAAATAATAAAAACTATAGTTATCTCAAAATCCACGAACCTGATTAGGGAGCCGCAATATATTTTCACAAAGTAGATAATACGGAAATAAAACATTAGGTAAACCCCATACAAAGCTCGTTTGCAATGGTAGCCATTTTTATTCTATCGCCAAATAGCAGTGTTCGCATTGCTGTGTTCCGGTTTGAGGGTTAAGAGAGGAAGTGAAATAAGTAGGTATTGTGACATAATGTCTTCAAGTCACAAACAAGATTGGTCATGCTAGTGATATCCTTGTGACGAGTATGTATAGGCTGCCGTGACGCTTAAGTGTCTCTGTGTCTGTCTATCTGTATGCCTGTTTGTCGATCTGGCGTCATAAACATATATTAATTAGAGAATAGTCAGTCACCTGCGCTTGGTCTTCTAGTTTGTCTTCCGTGCTCGCCTCTATCAGCCCATTTAAATTATCTGCAAAAATTCATATGAGACATGTAAGTGTCGTGGGATGTCCACCGCTGGATGTTTGCCATCCGAAGAAGAATATTGCCCCAATTTTTTTCTTAAGCACCGACAGTTCCGACATAAATAGCTTAAACATTCGTGTTATGGAAAACAGACCATAGAGGAATCACAAAAATAACACTTACATTGTTACTTGATATTTCCTAATTCGCTATCCTATATTGGAAGTCCACTGCAGGACATAGGTCTCCCCAAAAAAGTGGGAATTGTGTCCATAAAGCCGCGCTGGGCAAGCTTGTTGGCAATCGCAAATTGCAGCTTTCCCGACGGGGATGCTGCTGCGCATCCCCGCCCTGTACAATTCAGCTACACTGTATCGGATGGATATACCGTCATCTGTCGGTTCCGGTATCTTTCGACATCTGGTACAGATGAGGTCCTATTCCACTCTGCCGGTACCTCCGTATAGTATAGCGAGGGTTTACACTTAGTACTGACACCATCTTTAGGTACCGCTACAAGCGAGGTTCTATACAACCGATATATCAGCTTACGGAACACCAATAAATAATAATGAAACTTACGTAAAGTCAAAAACGTGGGATCATCCGTTTCTTGGACAAGATTTATTGCAGATTCTGAAATTAAATAAAATTTAATATTAACATCTGAAAATGCGTGAGGCAAATAAAGAAAATTAAAACTGTAAAATGAAATCAGGAAAGCGATTTACAAAGCGAACGTTAACACAGGATTTGGTGGTGGTGGACCTTGAACAACATACGGTGTACAAAAAATTCACGCCACATGCCATACATTGACTTGAGTCAGTGATCAGTTGGTTAAAGCACTTGCGTTACGGACATCAGACAACAGTGGTATCACAAATATAGTACTTATGTAAATACGTAAATTTAACACCCAGACACACAATTAACATCATATAAATATTTGCCCTGGGTGGGGATTTCTACTCATGTATTCTTATTTTTGTATTAGGTTTTTCAGTAGTTTAGTTAAGTTTTAAGTGTTGTTTAATATGTTTCCCTTTTTTATTTTTGCATGCTGTGTTCTGCTTTAATGTTTGTTATATTTAGTACTTTGTTATTATGTAAATTGAACTAGTACATTAATGTAATTAAACTCTGGTGATCCTAAATAAATTAATAAATAAAATCATACAAATCTTTGTCCTGATCGAACCCACGACCCTTGGCGCACAAGATAGGAGCACTACTGAATGCGCCAGCGAGCCCGTTATTTTATATTAGAAATAAGCACTATAGTAAATAGAATTATATATGAAATGATAGCCAGTAATCATCATATTATTCCTGGCAGAAGGTACACAAAACAGGTCATCATCATTGTCATTATCATCATACCAGGCATTGGAAGTCCACTGCTGGACATAAGAGCCTCCAAACAAGGAGGATTTTTGCCTATATTAGCCGCACTGGGCAAGCGTGTTGGCAATCACAGAACGCAGCTTTCGCGACGGGGATGCTCTGCCCATCCCCACCCCGTGCATTTAAGCTGCACTGTTTCGGATAGATATACCGCCAACTGTCGTTTCTGGTACCTTAGTCGCCTCTTACGACATCTGGTACAGTGGGAGGTACTATTCTACTCTGCCGGTAACTCACGGCATAGCTATTAATTTCGTATATTTCATAGAAATAATGTAAACTCACTGTCGTGTAGGACCAGCCTCTGCGTTTTGTCATCAGCTATGAACAGCTTGGTGGCCGCTGCGTCGCTCTCTGATACAGCTTGAAATATAAAAAAAATGTAATTAAGTTTTAGCTACATGCCGTGAGGTACGGTCAGAGTAAAATTAGTACCTCCCTCTGTAGGTATCGTAAGAGGCGATAAAGGTACGAAAACCGATAGATGGCGGTATATCCACCCCAATCAGAGTAGCTCAAATGCACAAGGCGGGGATGGGCAGCAGCATCCCCGTCGCAAAAGCTGCGCACTGCGATTGACAACACACTCGCCCAGCGCGGCAATTATGGGAAAAATCGCCCTTTACTTTCAATGGCTGGCATGATGATACCTCTTCAAAAAACTTTTTAGGTCTGCATTGGTACCTCACTTTCACCTATTTCTACCGCCAAATAGCAGTGTTCGCATTGATGTGTCCCGCTTGGAAGGGTAAGAGAGACAGTGAAATTACGGGGTAAATGTGACTTAGTATCTACAGTTAAAACTAACGATACGCTAGTGTTGTCTTTGAGATGACACGAGCGTCTATAGCCTGCGGTCACGTTTATCAATCGGACCGTATGCTGACTAAATGATATAAAAAATGTTCTTTCGCTGTGCCTTTCATATGTATATTTATAAATTAAGGCTCTGCGATGAAATAGTGATGTAGTCGTTTCAAGTACTGTTGATTTTTGATTCAATTTTATATTTACGCGATTACACCGTAAAAGCTTAATTTTACATTCTGTTCCAAGTGCGAACTCACCAACTGAACTGACCACCGTCCCGTCCAATTCCAACTCTCCTGCTGTCGTTTCGAATATCTGTAACGAAAACAAAAAAGTAACTAATGAATATCGTGTTAGCCGAGAGAAAATCAACCGTTCACATTCTTACCTTCCATTAATTGTTACACATCCCTAGATTTTACCGCCATGATCTGTCACTACTGTGTAATTTTGGCGCGTACATAAATCTTTCAATTGTGAACCCACTGTTCTTCTCAGTGAATTAATTTCGAACACAATTAAGTACTTTGAGGTTTTATGCATAGAAAATGCTGAATCATATTTAAAATTATATTTTCTAGAAAAAATTCAACACGTGGCATGGAACAGATGCACGTTCGAGTTCCGCATGACACATGAGACCAGTTAATTTTTTTTCTAGAAAATATCATCATAAGCAATATATTTGCACCGGATGAAAACCAGGCTTTGCTCGGGTATAGGATAGTTTAAAAGTAAATTACAATCATCCTCAATCACCGCGTCAGAACACTCGTAAATTTTAAATATGGCGGTGATTATCGAAACGACTTAATAATATACGTATATTTGTTATTTGATTTGCTCAATGTTTACGCTAGTATGAAACGGAACGTTCGTTATTAAAAAAAATTATAATAATCCAGGTGTCATCCGGTGACAGTAACGTTTCGCTAGAGTGGCCAATATGGCGAATGCGATCTGTCTGTCAGCACCATTAGAATTTCACAAATTCCTTGACATCCCGTATTTTGCGGATATATGTTGTCGACTTGAACACTTATTTTTTAAGTTTTATGATTTAGGTAAGGTTTCGACCGAGTCCGTACTTCTTGAAAAAAAAATTTATACATTACTTCTCATAAATGTCTCTCTCAGTCGCCCTAAATGAATACATTTAGTATATAGTACATACATTGTGTACTATATACTAAATGTATTCATTTATACTACTATCGGTCATTTACTAACCGCGTCTGTCCCGCTGATGACTCTTGGTTGATTGACTACAATTGACTCCGCCACGTGACCCTGAGGTGTGAAACAAATAAAGTCAATTACAAAGAATTCTGTAGTTCAAAGAGTTAGTTTTAGATGTTAAGGATTTTTACACCAGGTCGACAAACAAGCATACAGTCAACGTGATAATAAAAGTCACTGGTGCCTATGGATGCCCGTGATATCACAAACACGTTGTCAACCTTTAGACATGAAGATATTACGTCACATTACCCAGTAATCTCACCGCCTCTCTCACTCTTCAAACTGGAACACAGTAATGCGAGCACGGCTGTAATTTTTTTACACTTTTCCTGTCTCATGGAGAAGCTCACACTCGCGGGAGAGTGTGTGAGAATGCGGGAGAGTTTATGAGTGTGTGAGCGTGTGAGAGTGCGTGAGAGTGCGTGAGAGTGCGCCCGTACCGTGGCGGTCATGTGCGCGTAGAGCAGCTGCTTGCGCATGTAGCCGGCGCCGCACGCGAGGCACTCGTACGGCTTCTTGTCGCTGTGTACGAACCGGTGCGTGTTGCGGTTGTCGCGCGAGTTGAACGACTTGCCGCACACCTGCGGGCGGACAACGAGCGACCGTCTCAACTGTGCAATAATAATAATTACTACCGTAATAACAATAATCGTTTTATTATCCATTACAAGCACACAACATTCTTAGAGTACAAAACAATGTTACAATGCAGTGCTTAAAGTTAGCGGTTTTACTCTGCCTCCCGGTTTAAGTAAACCTGTATTCTAGGAGACAGATGCTTCCCTTCAAGTGTCATTGTATTAAACAATTCTGCATCTTATACTCACACAAAAAACAAACTGTGTGTGTACTGTATATTAACAGGACATACACCTCCCCAAAAACGATTGCCCGTAATTGCCGCGTGGTAGCAAACACAGAGCGCAGCTTTGCGACGAGAATACCGCTGCCCATTCCCTTAGTATTGCATTTGAGCTACTCAGTTTCAGATTGATATACCGCCATCTGTCGGTTCCGGTATTTCGGACGTCTAGTGCAGGGGGAGGTACTTTTTCTCTGCCTTTACCAAATCATGCATCAGGAGAATTATTGTTTATTTCTTGACTATTCAAAAGTGTCTATCATCATCATTATATCAGCCTTAGGCCTTCACTGCTGGACGTAAGCCTCTCTAAGTGATTTTCAATGCCTGCGTCCAGCGCAATCCTGCGATAAGTGATGACATATGACAGCGAAACTTTACCTTTAACTATTGGCCTTATTAGTTACTCTTAGCGCGATCGAATTAGGTATGAGGAGATTCGTAACAGAACCAAAGTTACCGACATTGACTGGCTGGTTAGTAAGTTGAAGTGACAGTGGGCAGGGCATTTTGTACGCTGAACCGATGGCCGATGGAGTCGTAAGCTTCTGGGATGGAGACGACGTACCGGCAAGCGCAGCGTTGGACATCCACCCACAAGGTGGAAAGTGCCTATGGTTAGGACTAATTTAATAAAAAAATATAGTTTTGATATAAATACCTCGCAGACGTACGGTTTCTCCCCACTGTGTATGCGGATGTGTTTCTTATAGTGCTCGGGATACACGAAGGTGGCCTTGCAGATTTCGCACTTCAGGGGCCGCTCGCCCGTGTGCGCCGCCTTTATGTGATAATCCAGCAGCCTGCCATCGGACCAAGGTTATTTAATATTCATATCAAACAGGCCCGATGGCGCAGATTGTAGTAGTGGCGTTGTCTTATGAGCCAAAGGTCGCGGGTTCGATCCCAACCCAGAACAAATACTTATTTGGTGAATATTTGTTTTTGTGCTGTTTCAGGGTGTTATTTATTTGTATTTAAATATTATATTTGTAATTCGTCTGTTTGCTGATATCCGTAACACAAGTGCTTTAGCTACTTATCTCGAAGTCAGGTCAACGTATGAGATGTCATCTGAATTATTACTAATATTATGAATATATAATTCATCAAAATATTTTCCTATTTCATTTAATTCTCACTTTTAGAGGAATATAATCTTACGCATCGTATAAGACTCGAGACATTTTATTCTATTTTTTTTATGATATTCACACAACATCGCATATGTTCGATCGATTCCAATGCGAGTCGCTTAAAGCAATCGTGTTACGAACATCAGAAAACATAATACATACTTAAATATATATTAACACCCAGACACAAAAAAAAAAAAAGATCATATAAGTGTTTGTCCTTTGCAGGAATCAAACCCGCGACTCTTGGCAAATGAGATAGAATCACTACCATTTGTGCCATTGGGCCCGTCAAAATATTCCTGATACAAACTTTGCCAATATCACAAATAACGACTTAATGGATCTATAGAAGAAATAACACATTTCCTACTTGTATCACTAAAAAAATTATACACATTTGCTTTTTTATACAAAGGAATTCAATGTTTTTTGTATAGTAGATAGAAATTTAGGAGTTAAAGAATTACCACATTTTGTCAAGAGAGAGAATATGGGTACCTGCGCCGCTTGAACCGCTTGCTGCACTGGTCGCAGTGGTACCGCTTGTCGTCGAGGTGCGTAGCGCGCTTGTGCGAGTGCAGGTTGGACCGCTGCGTGAAGGTGGCGCCGCACACGTCGCAGGCAAATGGACGCTCACCTGCCGCACACCACACTCGGTCGATAACATAGCCATAGACCAGACAAGGCATACTCACCGC